>JAHWFP010014303.1:0-19670 GCA_023313725.1 Lithobius niger
ACAGTTGGTTTATTTTTCGTGAATTGGACGTGAATACAATTTCTTTGTAACGTTGTTTAGATTTATCATGATACACTAGTGTGTGTCTAGGCACGCACGTCAGTCAAGATGGCGCGACAAGTTAAGCGCTTCTTGCTTGACCTAAAAGAAAGAGGTGTTTTGAGGCAAAGGGAGGTAGCTATGGGTTTCGTCACGGACCAAAAGTTTGAGGAAGTGTTGCAGTTGGCTGTGGAAGTCGGTATTGAGGAAGTGGACTTGAAACTATACGGAATTACAGGTGGGAAAGTTGTTAAAAGTAGTTTAGGCTTGGATGCAGAGGCTGGGCTTAACAATCAATGTGCGAACAATGTCAGTCTGAACAATGCAGCTCGTCGGGCAGTGTTGAGTGATGGGGCCCGAGTGGTGGGTCAGCGAGGAGCCGTGTGTGAAGGAATTTATGTGCGTAAACCCGGTGCTAAGGATGACGCGGTTCCCGCGGCTGACGACATGGAGGAAAATGCTGTTGACCCTGGTTTGGACCATGATTACGTAAGTGGAGACAAAGATTTAGAAGAATCTACTCGTGATGTAGAGTGGCTGAAGAGGTTGTACCGTGGTGGACTAGCGAACATTAAAATGATGAATTCGGTTATTGTGCTAGCTACCCAAGAAGGGCGTCCGTACGTGTTGCCACATTTGAGAGATGCAATTGCAAAATATGTTGACTTACGAGATGTTGAAGCATTTTGCCCCTTAAGGGCGAATAATGCATATCAAGTGGTTCTTAGGACGCCAGCTGCAAAACGGACATTGAAGAATGTTAGGAACTTTACTGTGAACGGGTTTCGTGCTACGGTCCACGATTTCCATGTGCAAGTTGTGAGAATGCGGATTCACTGGTTGCCGTATGAGGTGACGGAGCGGGATATTGGGGCCGCGCTGATTAACTATGGCACCCTGCAGTCGTTTGCACTTGAACGTAGTACTATTGATGGGATTACACACTGTTTTTCGGGTGTGCGGCAAGCCACGCTGTGTTTGCGAGACAGTGTCACGTTGGACGATCTGCCAGATGTTGTGACTGTGCGTGGTATACCAGCGCTCCTGGTGGTGCCTGATAGGCCACCAAAATGTTTAAGGTGCCATTTTCGAGGACACGTGAAGCGTTTTTGCACGAGCTCCTATTGTCGGGAATGTCACAGATACTCAGAACGTGGCAGCCCATGTGACCACATTAAATCTTATGCGTCGGTGCTGCGTGTGCGCGAGGATCCCGCAGAGAACGGGCTGGTGCCGGTTGCATCAACCTCAACAGACCAGATGTTTAGTGCTGCTGCAAAGTTGTGTGGTGCACCTACTGGTGCACCTGCTGATGCACCTTGTGAAGTCACTTGTAGTGTCTCAGTTCGCAATGAGGGAGCACCCTCGGTCAGGAAGAATGTTGTGAAGCCAGTCGTTACTGTGGTGCCTGGACTTACGGCGGCATTGAATAGCACTGCAGTAGATCCTGGCGGTGCACCTATACTGGTTAGTGCACCCAGTGGTGCACCCATTTGCGCACCAAGTGGTAGTGAGGAAGTGGTGCAAGGGCTCTGGAGCAATTTGGTGGATGGGACAGATGAGGTATTGAGTATATGTCATCAAGGGGGCGGGGAATTCAGTTTCCAGAATAGGAAAAGGCGGCGGGTGAGGGAAGATAGGGCAAACTGGGCTGTGAGTGTCAAGAACAAGTACCAGCTCCTAGAGACGGTTGCAGAGGCTGATGTGGAGGTACAAGAGGTGGAAGAGGTGCACGAGGAGGAGCAAGGGGTGTGCATGGGTACTGACGCATGTCCTGCAGGAGGTGAAGGGGCATGTACTTGGGATCAATGCATTGATGGTGAAGGGGTTGTGAGTGTTGGTAACTCTGTGGTAAATGCAAGGATGCCTCCTGACAGTTGTCATGCTGTTATCTCGCCGATTGGGATGGAGCCTCCTGCCATTGAGTTGTGTGTCTTGGGGGGTGAGATGGAATGTAGTGATTCTCAGGAGCGTTCACCTTCCTAGTCTTTTTACAAATCTGGAATTGTTACTGTACTCGAGTTGTAGATGCTGCACTGCGAATGAATATGAGGGTGTGGGAGTGTGGGTGTGTGGGAGCGTGGATGTGTGGGGGGTGTGAGTGTGGAGACGTATGCGAGTTGGGGGTTGGGGGTGGAGTTTATTGAGTGGGTCTGTGTGGGTGTGTAGCAGTATCCTCCTTCACAGAATTTACTATATGTTCATGGAATGTACACGGTGCAGCGAGCAAACTGGGCGAAATTGAAAATTTATGTAGCTCAACTGACGTGCTAGGTCTACTTGAAACCAGGCTTCCGGTTGGTACAGCTCCTCTGATTCCGGGTTTCAGTGGTATTTCAGGGCCAGGCAACTCCGGTATTAGAGTGTTTCTGCGAAATACGGTCCCCTTTTCACTGCCGGAACTACCCTATTGTCCAAATGTGGACGCATGTGTGTTAGCGATTTGGTGGAGAGGAATGTGGTTGACCTTGGGTTTTGTTCATCTGCGTGGGCCTCTCTCACGGCTTGAGTGGGTGCGGTGGGTGAAAGCACTTCCCAGACCTCTGGTGTTGGGAGGTGACTTCAACGCGCACCATTACTCTTGGGGTAGTTCCCGATGTGACAGTCGGGGTAGTGTGATCGCGAGTACTGTTGATGCTTTGGGCTTGGAGGTTGTTCAAAACGGTACGCCGACCTTTGTTAGAAGTTGGGGTGGTGTAATCCAGGAATCGGTTCTGGATATGTTCTTGTGCTCCCCGGAAATTGCTTGCTGCTTCTCTTTTGAGGTCTCGCAAGACTTGAGGGGCAGCGACCACTTCCCGGTGGCCCTGCGTCAGTGTGGCAAAGGGAGGCCTGAGGCTCTTAAGAAGTCGCGTGGCCCTGTTGTTGATCCTGGTGAATTTGGTACGTGGGCCAGGAAGTGGGGTAGTTACAGGAGGAAAGGTAGTCGGGGGTGCCGCGGAGATAGCCGTAGTAAGCCAGTGTGGTGGACCAGTGTGTCTGATAAGGCAGTCTGCGATCAGCGGCGCTACTGGCAACGCTTTTGTCGTTATCCGTCTGGTGACCGCTGGTACACCTTCGTCGGTGTTGCTGAGGAGTCACGGTTTTTGTTGCGCAGGGAGAAAGCTCTTTTCGGCAAGCGTCTGTGTGAAAAGGTGTCTCACGGGGTCTCTATTGCCCAGGTTTGGAAACTTGTCCGTCCACAAGATTCCCGGCCTAGTATCGGGTGGGTGTTAGATGGTGCTGGTATGGTTTTGAGGGGTTTGCCTATGGCAAATGCCTTCTATGACAACTTTTCGTACGTGTTTAGCTTGGGCAGGGGCCCGAGGCCCTCACTGGTGGCTTGTGATGAGGGAAATGATCTGGAACCCCTGACAATGTTGGAGCTGGAGGCTTCTCTAGCGGCATGTAACCCGTCCAGTGCTGTTGGCATTGATCGCATTTCCTATAAGGATCTGTCATCTCTGTGTAAGGCTGGGAAGAAAGATCTCCTAGCTTTTTTTCAAAGCCGTTTCTGCGGCGGTCCACCACCGCCATCTTGGATGTTTTCTATTCTGACGCCTGTTCTGGGTCGGGGTAAGCCGCGGTCGACGGTGACGAGTTATCGTTCCATTGCCCTTTTGTCCTGCGTCCGGAAGGTTTATGAACGGCTGCTGGTCAGGCGGCTTGAATGGGAACTTGAGGCCTCTGGCCGGCTTTTTCCAGCGCAGTTCGGTTTCCAGAGTAAGCGTGGGGCGCAGGATGCTATCCTTTGCCTGGAGTCCAACATACGTAGTGCATGGGCGGTTGGTGAATTTGTTGTAGGCGCCTTTCTCGACATTAAAGTAGCATACGACATGGTCGACGTTCAGTGGGTTGGTTTTGCTCTTTATGAGCTGGGTGTGAGCCCGCAACTTACACGTGCCATTATGGCCTTGCTTGGTGAGAGGACCTACGCAACAAGGGTAGACAGGCATTGGTCAGCGACGCGGTCTACAGACAGGGGCCTCCCTCAGGGAAGTTGCCTCAGTCCAATCTTGTTTGCAGTAGTGCTGAATACCGTTTTGGTGAGTTTGAGCACATCGGCTAGGGTTGTTGCGTATGCAGATGATGTCGCGGTCATTGTGGCGGGTGGAAGTTTACCCACCATGTTGCAGGTTCTAGAGTCCACCATTGCCAAAGGTGTAGACCTGTTGAAATCTAGGGGCATGGTGCTCTCTACGGCAAAGACTGTTTTGATGATCTTCTCTAAGGGTCCTCCTCTTGTGGGTTCTATCACGGTTGGTGATTCGTTGGTGGTTGCATCAAATAGTGTTAGATATCTGGGCGTGCATCTCGACCCCACCTTGTCCTGGCAGAAGGAAGTGGCCACTGTCAAGGAGGCTGTGTCGTCCCGTCTTCGGATCCTTAAGTCCTTGACGACCAATGGTCTTGTTGCTAGAAGGTCAGTAGTGACCTCTATCTACAGATCGTACGTCAGGGCGTGTGTGGATTTTCACCTGCCATTCCTCGCCTGTGTGGGGGGGCTGGGGGGAATCCAGGTGTCAATTAATGACTGTCTCCGCACAGTAGTGGGTGCTCCGCCGTCAACCCCTGTCCTGGCTCTACAGGTGGAGGCGGGTGAATGCCCTCTGTATCTCAGAGCCAGGGAACTGCTGTTGGCCCTGTGTTTGCGTGCTGTTGCGAGAGGCAAGGATGACCCAGTCGCTTGCTGTTTGTCAGAGTTCTTGGTGTTGAGCGAGGTCGACAAGGGTCGTCTTGGGTCGCTTGGTCTGGGTGCACCCCTGTTGCTGCGCCAGCCTCTGCAGGGGTTTCAAGCGCCCAGTTTTGCGACCCCTTTTCGGCCATGGGTCTGGTGTGGGGTGATAGCATCTGTCTTTGATGTTGGGCCACGCCCAGGAGTTCCGCGCATTTACTGTGATGCGTCGTTCCACAGTGAGCGATGGGTGGGGGGGGGGACTGGGGTTTTCATCCCAGAACTTCGTTTGGGGAGGTGCTTTTCCTTGCCAGGACTGCCTTCGGCTTTCTTGGGGGAGCTGGTTGCTTTGTGCATTGCTCTTGATGAAGGACTTGATCTTGGTTTCCCTGCTTTTGCTGTGTTTTCGGACTCAGCGGCCGGGATTGCGTTCTTGAGGCGAACGTTTGCCACCCTGCGCGTAGAGCATCCTATTGCTGTTGAGATTGGCAGGAAGTTGTGGGGAGCCCTGCGAAGGGGAGTGGAGGTCTCCATCCAGTGGGTGCCTGGTCATTCTGCTGAATTTGGCAACGAGGTTGCGGACGGATTGGCAAAGGAGGGTTGCAATGGTGGTGTGAATGTTGTGTGTTGCCCTGTTGTGCCACGGGACTTACGACCGGTGCTTCGCTCTCTGTCGCAGCAGGCATGGCAGGTTGCTTGGGAAGGTGGGCGCACTGGTTGACACCTTTTTGAGGTGCATCCTCTCGTGTCGTCACCTCTCTTTCTGGAGAAGATTTCGTGGAAGGATGCACAGCTTTTCACCAGGTTACGCACGGGCCATATTCTACTGCGGTCACACATGTTCCGGCTGGGGTGGTGTGATGATCCAATTTGTGCTTGTGGGTCAGGGGAGGAGACTGTGTCTCACTTTCTCTTTTCCTGCCCGCTGTGGGCTAGGTTTCGGACGCATGCCGTTTTCGGCCCTGGATGGTCTCTCGGTAAAGCTCTTGGGTTGGTTGCTCGTGGGAAAGGGTTTCGGGATGCGGTAAGGGGTGTAGTTGTTTTTTGTGACCGAACTGGTCGTTTTGGCGGCGGGGGAGGCTAGTGTTGCTTGTTGCACCGTGTGGTGGGAGACGGTTGCTGGCGTGTGGTGGGGAGGTGAGTGAGTGGCAGTGTATGTCTCTGGATGTTTGTGTGTGTGTGTGTGTGTGTGTGTGTGTGTGTGTGTGTGTGTGTGCGCGCGCGTTAGTGGCAGAGAGGGCAGCATTGTTGTTAGGAATTAAGTTAATTTGTAAGGTAGAGTAGAGCGTAAGGGGTCATGCCCGTGTAAGCTCTCGTATAAATAAATCAAATCAAATCAAGTCAGTATACACGTTCTCATTGTCCGAACTTTAGCCGTCCAATGAGAGACGATGCCGACAATACTAACAATGGTTATAACTTTTTTTTCATACTTACGCGCCGTCCCACGCCATTCCCGTTACGACCCCAAGCTCCAAACCATAAAAAGGTACGTAGTTCGTATACTGCACCCATTCGCCCAATTTCATAGCTGGAAGCCTTCCCGTTATCTCGGTATCGATGAATAATCACTTAATGGAAATTAACATAGGGATGAACGGAGTAGCTAGCTAGTAACTAGTAACACATTTACAACGTTATTGAGGGTCAGATTTTGCATTGAAAGCAGCTTAGCTGACATTCCCACACGAGTTAATTTTTGTGAGGTGGCTCATTGCTCACGATTTCAACACAATTTAAGCTTTTGTACCGCATTATTATATTTCGCCAAGTACCTAAAATGTGACCAACTATGATTCAAGATATAAGACAGTGACGCAATGGCGTCGCTCTACAATGGTTTACAACCTCGACAATTGAATTGATGTGATGTTTGTTGTGATATTGGTTGCCTAACTTGGCGCGACACACTAGCGTGTGTCTAGATTTATCGTGATACACTATAGTGTGCGTCTAAGCACGCACGTCAGTATACACGTTCTCATTGTCCGAACTTTGGCCGTCCAATGAGAGACGATGCCGACAATACTAACAATGGTTATAACAATATTTTCGTACTTACGTGCCCTCCCACGCCATCCCCGTTACACCCCAGGCTCCAAACCATAAAAGGTACGCAGTTCGTATTATACGGCACCCATTCGTCTAATTTCATAACTGAAAGCCTTCACGTTATCTCGGTATCGATGAATAATCACCCTATGGGGTTTAACATGGGGATGAGCGGACTAGTATACTCTAGTAAAACATTTTTAATGTTATTGAGGGTCTAATTTTACATTGAAAGCCAGTTAGCTGACATCCCTACACAAGTTAATTTTTGCCAAGTGGTTCATTGCTCTCTATTTCAACACAATTTAAGCTTTTGTACCGCATTATTATTTTTCCCCAAGTACCTGAAATGTGCCCTACTATGCTTCAGGATATAAGACACTGATGAAAAAAAAGGGTCAAAGGGTTTTAGCGAGCGTTAACCGCAGCCGGTCATCTGACACTGACGCTATGGCATCGCGCTACAATGGTTTACAACCTCGACAATTGCATTGATGTGATGTTTGTTCTGATGTTTGTTGCCTAACTTGACGCGACACACTAGCGTATGTCTAGATTTAAGTTAAGGCAAGTTTACTCATTCAACACGAATTATACGAACAAAACAAAAAATGCAAACACTCACCAAAAAGAGCCAGCAGATAAAGAACACATGTGAGCTGGCTCTTTTGCCATGGAAAACAAAACTATGGCACCAATATTCGATCACCCAAGATAAAACAAATGCATGCTCATATATACGTGTTAATGACACATTAATAACATATTAATAAGAATGGAGATAAAATCAACGTATAGTACGAAGGTAAGTGAAATATACAAATCCATTCTCAGGAAAACTCTAGACACAAACAAAATTTAGTTTAATACTTAACAATGGCGCGCAAAACTAAAAAAAACGCACAAAAAACATCAAAGTGTGCAAGAAAAATAACACGGAACGCCACTATGCTAAACATGCCTTCCATGCTATTTCTGTTCAGGTTAATACTGAAGCCTCCACACAGAGGATTTTATTCAGGGTTCCTTAGAACTCCGAATAAAAGCTAAAAACAGAAAGGTTAGTGCACACAAGATATGCAAAAATCAAGACTGCCAAGCCATGCAATAAGTAATACAAAATAAAACCATATTAAGCAGCACTTTGTGGAGATATCCATCTCAAGTTACTTTCATTCAATTTTAGAATGAGATAGACTGGGTTTCATTCATTTTAAACTAAAAATTATTATTATTATTATTATGTTAATACTGAAGCCACCTGCACAAGTGTTTCTGAAAAGTATGCAAATTAGTTGCCTCTTTGGTGTCGTCAGAAGAATGTTGATTTTGAAAGTAACATGATTTTTAACAAGTGGTTGGGGTGTGCGTGTCTCTTGAAAATTTATTTAATACTGGTTGGCCCCCGTTGTCCGCATATGCATTGAGCTGCCTCTGCCCGGGAATTTAACCCAGTAAATTTCAGATCATTGCAAGAGTGAGAGATAACATCCAAAATAGGTCCCATAACCGACGAAAGAGAATGATTACCTCTCGTATACTACCGTGGCCGTCACTGTCATGATATTCTAGATCTTTTAAATCGCAAAATAAAAAATTCGACCAATACCTAAAATCTAACCATCATAAACTTCATACATTCGTATTGACTGAGCTATTATTACTTGGAAGTCAGAACTCTTTTTCATTCCTCAAAAAAACATTCAGAGAACTTTACACACAAAATCAGAAACGTGACAAACCCACTCACCACAAGAGCAGATGACCGCGCATGGACGAGGGTAGCACAAAAATGCAACAAATACAAACAAAAAACACTGTGGAAAAACATTTCCAATGTTAAAAAAAAAAGGATTACATGTGCGAAACATTTAAAATATAAATAAACCTATAAAAAAAACACTAAATAAAATTAAGAAGAAAAAAAAGAAACAAAACATGATCAATCAAAAGAAAACAATAATCGCACATTATACTTTGCCGAAAGAATCACGGAAGACACAATAGTTTTTAGGATTGATAGACTGTAGTTTTTGACGCGCTCCCAGCCGAAGCCATGGCGCCCGTAGGAGAGAGGGACAATTATGCTAGGTAATTTCAACCGGAAATTCTTAGGATCTTTTACATGGCACAATTGACATAAGAAATAAATAGACATAAATCGCTGTAAAAAATATTAAGGAAAATTGGAAATTAGCCAACTGCGAACATTATACACTAGAAATAACGTAGTTCAGTAAGTCACCTTTTCGTCGGAGTGGCATGACCCGGATTTGAACCAGCTACCCAGTTCGCCCCAGATCACTTGCATAGCGCCTTAATCGCTATGGCCACGTCTTGGCTGAGTTAAGTGGCCAACGTGTCATAAAAAAAA
The DNA here is from genome assembly GCA_023313725.1 of Lithobius niger. Classification (NCBI taxonomy): domain Eukaryota; kingdom Metazoa; phylum Arthropoda; class Chilopoda; order Lithobiomorpha; family Lithobiidae; genus Lithobius; species Lithobius niger. The sequence goes on from JAHWFP010014303.1 coordinate 9,120, forward strand.
ACACTCTTTAATTTTCGTTCAATCTCGTTTAGATCCTTCCCAAAAGTAAACAAGCGGGTACAGCGACTGCATATAGTCGCACCGGTCTTCTGTACAGTTCCTCCACTTCCAATGTTAAGGCGCACACTTCTACCACGCCCTTCAACAGCTATCTCTATTATACTGATCTAAAAGCAGTAACCATCACAATTGCCGGTTAAAAATAACTGTGTTAGCTTTTAGGCCTGTTTTATATTTTAGGCGTCATTGTCAGCTTTTTGGCCTAATTTTAACCAGCAGTTTTAATTTCGTAAGTAGCAGCTAACCGAGATTTGGATTGTGTCGTAAGCATATTCATCTTTGCAACACGGTGCGCCTTTGGGCACACAGTTATGGTGTTACAACGTAACGCACAACGCAGCCTGTATAGTATAGATCAGTGGTAGTAGGGAATTGACGAGAGAGATTCTGTTGATGAAGCCAACAGCGACTCGTAGCAACTTGACGTTGCAGTGGTAATTGCCGTGGTAACATGATTTTAGGCCTAATTTTCATTTTTTAGGCATAATTTTTTTTAATGCGCAGTTTTTATTTCGTAAGTAGCAGATAGGCCTAATGGAGAATTTGGTTCGACGGTAAGCTATTCATTCATGCAACAATGCGACGAGGCTATTTTAAACGAAGCTAAAGTCCATTTGTTTTTATTGCGTGCTATCTTAGGATTTCAATTCGACGATCAAATGTTATTGTTTAATTTAGTTACGTCGAAGAAGTCTCTTAGCTATAAGGAAGTAACGATGTTTTAATTTGCCATGTTATTTAGCTAACTTCTCACACTGAATCTAACGTTGTAAACCGTCGTCGTCTCTATCTGGAACCGTTGCGAAGTTGAAAAAAACGACGGACGGACGGACAAAGTCGTTGCAATAGTTTTCTCAGCCGGTACGGGTGTACAGAAGACTAAAACTATCTGTAAAGAAAAAAACATAAGACGCAAGATTCATGACGCGTTTAACATTTTAAAAACCGCACAGCCAGCAGTATCAGTCCTCAACTCCCCAAGTGGGCTGCCCAAATGCTAAAGTTGAAATGAGCAACGGTATAAGCAGGATTCCCACTAATTCTTTATCAGTAGAAAGATCTAAACGAGATTGATCGGAAATTAGAGAGAGTGTTTAAATTTTATGTCATCATGGCTATTTTGAATCAGCCAAGTTTCTTTCTTTTACCTTTAACCTACTGGGGACATTTTCTTGGCCTTTACCATGACCAGAGGCTTTTCTGGTTTAAAAATCGCAAGTTAACCACTTTCCTTTCACCTTCTAAATCGCGTAGTAACGTTTAAAATTCAACCGGTTCGTCTAATTCGAGAAGCTATAGTTTTCATCAGATGGCGCAAAGGAATTAAGCTTATTCGTTTTCATCGTCTGTAAATTCAAGCCGTGTTTATGTTCAAAGGTAATACTGTTTCGTCAGGCTTAATTCTTTGACCTTGTTGACGTCCAAAACGAATATCCGTTAGTTGTAGGAGGTTGTATTTTTGTCCGTGTGTAGCTCGAGGGAAAATGAAAGCAAAACCAATTGGCAAAGAGTCCATGTAGGTGCGTCCTTGTCTCCGGTCAATTTCATCATCTCTTGCCACTTAATCTGTATCCCATCCTTCCGAGCCCGTGGATCAGCAGTTGTGGACCCCGGGCGATGGCGTTCCAGCTCATCCTGGCCAGTAAGTCTGTGGGCAGAGAAGAAAGACGAAGGATCAGTGGGCGATGTTAGGTAATAGGTTGGACACTCGTGTCGAAACGAGCTAGATTCCTCATTTACCACTAATGCCCATAATTATTATTGAAAGAGAGAAACCTTAAAGCTACAACTAATGAGTCACGGTGAGAATGAGATTTACAGACTATGACAACTTTTGTAATGTTAAACGAAGCAAACAGTTCGCAGTAAAGACTAGCCTTGTGAGAAAAAGATACACTAATCTGAGAAAGAAAGAAAAGACAAATGCCCCGACTGGGACTCGAACCCAGCACTGCCCGCTGCCTAGGCCAGGCGCTCTAACTACTGCGCTACTGGGGTGGATACTGGCTACAGGCTCCAGCCGAGCTAAGTAGCTGTTCAGTCTTTCTCCGTGACGATTTAGAGGTCACATACACACACAAGGAGGGAAGGCCAGTCGGGACAGTTGTCTTTTATTTCTTTCTCAGATAGTATTTCTTGTTTCCTCACAAGGCCAGTCTTTAATGCAGACTGTTTGCTTCGTTGCCCTTCACCTTGTGATTTATTGTTTATTTTATAATGTTGTTATGGTCAACAACACAAATTTACTGTGCATTGGTGGTTGCAAGTGTGTCATGAGCGAGAAGTAAGCGAAACGTATATAAATCAATGCCAATATCTATCGAAGGATCAGCGAGCGAAGATGGCTAACACGAAGCTAAGGATGGACACACTATCGTTATATTAAACGTGAACAAATGAACAGGAGCAGGCTGTCATAAACTAGGCCTAATATTACATTTGGTATGCCTTCCAGTAACGTGTAGTTGTCTATATAAGGCCACTAACAATTAATTAAGTGGTTCTCAGGAGCGCACGCATGTTTTTTTTTTTTTGTGGCGCATGAAACCTTTTTTATGACATTGTCTAAAAAAAATTCCGATCACGCATCAGCACTTTCACCAAACATTTCCTGGAGCCGATGATCATGTCAGCTCTATGCTCCATTCACATGATTGCCTCGAAACAAATCTAACGGTCATTCAGAGGCAAGTCGCAACTGAAAGTTTGGTTCTAAAGAACGATTTTTATCTAATGTGCAACTTTTGCACTCTAATCCTGGCAATAAAACATAAATTTTGTAGTCCACAACAAAATGTGAGCTACTGGATTAGTTTTGTTTGATAAAAAAAAAAAAAACCATCGCCCGCATCTGAGAAATCGCGAATAAAAAGTAAAAAAAAAACCGCCGCTCGCGTCATTTTTTTTTAGTACCACTCCCGAGAACCATTTAATTAATTTTTGCGACCTAACCAAAAAACAATGATGTAATAAGAGAAGCAGCCAAGTTTCCGAAAAGGGTCGGCCTTAGAAAGTAGTGATATCATTCCGCAAATGAAAGGTCCCCAAGGTTATCGGAAACCGGAAGGGAAGCCAAATGGGCTCGATAAGTGTTAAATAATTACGGATGCAAACCTATTTACGTTGCCTTTTGGACTTAAATGTCAGACTGCGTGAGAGGGGAATTGAACCCGCTACCTTTGAAACCCACTGATGAGGTCAGTTTGACATTTAAGTCCAGAAGTCAACGTAAATGGGCTTACATTGTATTTATTTAAACCAAACCAGACAACTTTGCACATCGTCCATGTGCGTTGGAAACTTCGCGTTCGTAATCGATTTGACAAATTTGACAGAATGGATTATGGACTGGTTTGATAATTTTTTAGGCAAGTATCTTATTTTTATTCGGCGATGGATTTGCGTAAATTCCTTGCATTTTTACGGTATTTGATTTCAGAAACTCCGATCCCAAGTACACTATTTACATATGATCACAATTTACAATGGGATGACAGACAGCGCCCTCTCACATACGGTTTTACTAGTGCGTGGGTTTAAAGCGATTGAGAAGGCGACAAAGCGCATTTACTATGAGTGTTAATTGGTGAGTTCTCGCTGGGGCAATCCTTGAAAGATCGACTACTAGCGAATACGAAAAATAAATAATACTTAGCATTAACCGGACAAATCTTTAACATTTTTATTATCTAGACACACGCTAGTATGTCGCCTCAAGTTAGGCAACAAACATCACATCAATTCTATTGTCAAGGTTGTAAACCAGTAACAATACATAAACACGACGCCATGTCGTCAGTGTCTAATATCCTGAAGCATAGTTTGGCACATTTCAGGTACTTGGGGAGAAATAATAATTCGGCACAAAAGATTAAATTGTGATAAAATAGAAAGCAATGAACCACTTGACAAAAATTAACTTGTGTAAGAATGTCAGCTAAGTGGCTTTCAATGAAAAATTTGACCCTCAATAACGTTGAAAATGTTGCATTAGTTTCTAGTTTCTTCTAATTCTTCAAGTCCGCTCATCCCTATGTTAATTCCCATAGAGTGATTACTCACCAATACCGAGGTAGCCGATTTGACGAATGGTTGCAGTACGATACGAACTGCATAGTGCATACCTTTTCTGGTTTACAGCCTGGGGGTGTAACGGGAACGGCGTAGGGTGGTGCATAAGTACGAAAGTATTGTTATTACCATTGTTAGGATTGTCGGCGTCGTATCTGATTGGACGGCCAAATTCGGACAATGACAACATGTATACTGACGTACGTATCTAGACGCACGCTAGTGTGTCCTCACACATCTAAACAACGTTGCCAAAGAAAATGCGTCTACGCCCAATTCACGAAAAACAAACAAAATATCAAAATAAAGCCAAAAACTGGTAAAGAGTGCACCAAGTTGAGAATGGCCCGGCGTCACAAAAGGAGTGATATGGACCAAAAAATAAAAAATAAAACAAAACCAAAAACTAATAAAGAAGCGACTAAGTTGACAATGGTTCGGCCTCTCAAAGGAGTGATATGAAATTAAAATATTAGAAAAATTACCAGGCTAGTTATCTGCAGGCTAGCTGAGTTGAGTCTAATACACACTTTAATAAAAAGAAGTGATATCGCACCGACTCATAGTTCGAAGGTTAAACGAAAACTATAACATTGCTACTTTCGGTAGCAATGTTCAAGTTTTCATTTAACGTCCGAAGTATTACTCGGTGCTATTAAGTTGGCGAATGTTTTGGTGTGTTCATATCATTCCTTTGAAGGGCCGAACCATTCGGAACTTGGCGGTCCCTTTTAGCAGTTTTGTTTTTTGATATGATTATTATTACTTAAAATATTGTAAATTGCAACTTAATTTTTGCACGAGCGAAGCCTTAAACAGCGCCAACAGTATCTGTAATGCCCCTGATTTGTGCTAAGTAGGTCCCGATAATCATCAAGTGTTTTCTAAAAGTGGTTCTATTATGACACACTCCCGTGTAACTATGGGAATCCGCCCTTGGGCAAGGTCTGGGCCTGTCGCAACTTCAACCTTTGACCAAGGGGGCGTATTCGACTGATTATTCATCATGGTGTGATTAAGGGGTATATTCTAGATGCGTCTTTGGAAAGGTTTCTTAATACTTAGTGTAGTTCTCCCTATATTCTGGATAATTCAAGTGTGTTCAGTGTGACGCTATTTCGGATTCCTAGAAGGCGTGGATAATTGTGGGAGGTGGAATAGCGATTGGCTGTAAAAGGACGCTAAAAATTAATTAAGTGGTTCTAGGGAGTGGTACTAAAAAAATTGATGGGAGTAGACGATGCGGTTTTTTTACGTTTTATTCGTGATTTTTCAGATGCGGGCGATGGCTTTTTTTCCCAACCAAAACGAAATAAACAGCTTACGTTTCGTTGTGGAGTAAATAATATTTGTTTTAGTGCCAGTGGATCAGCGTGCAAAAGTTACACATCTGATAAAAATCATTCTTCAGATCCAAATTTTTAGTTTTGACATGCCTCTGCCGCTAACGACCATTATATTAATTTCTAAGTTATCGTGTGAATGGAGCAAAGAACTATAGTGTCCGCGGCCTATCTTGAGTTCTTCGCAGAAAGAACACATAATCGATTGTACGTTTTCAGTAGCAGAGTGCCTTGTTGATATCCAAGATGGTTACAAAAACAATGGCGGCCATCGATTAAAGCCACCCCATCCAGGAAAACGTAGCCGCTCATAAAATACTTGCAGGACTCAAGATACACCGCGCGCACAATAATGTGGTCATCGGCTCCAGGCAATATTTGGTGAAAGTGCTGATGCGTGATCGGTACTTTTTTTTTGACAATGTCATAAAAAAACGTTTCATGCACTAAGAAAAAAACCCATGCATGCGCTCCTGAGAACCACTCATTAACGTTTAATGGCCTAAACGCTTGCATGCCCACTCACATGATCATTCACTCTTGACATGACAACTCAACATTTTGAATCAACTTTGGCACTTAATAATTGGATAGCAATAGTATATATAGATCCTTATTTTATTCTCCGATGTTCAACTTCCATTGGATTAGACAATATTTCTGCACGCGACCCTTATACGTTATGCCGGCTGCAGTGGGCTGTTGGCATTGTAAAATATTTCATACAAAAACCCCATAAGGGCAAAGGGCCCTATCAAATTTTCGCCATTGAAAGTAGTAACATCAGAGCCAAAATGGCTGCCACCAAATTTGCGGCCCGGCCCTTGTTCACTCAAGCTTAATTTACATATCACCGAGGTGTCAGTGAAGATTGAGTGATCAAGGTTGAGATGGTAAACTTGGTGGCAGCGGCTATTTTGGCTCTGACGTCACTCCTTTATATGGCAGAAACTTGATGGTTCCCTTTAAACCTTATGGGTTTTTTTGTATGATGTTACCCCATTTTGTTCCTTTATGGTTTTGCTTTGGTGAAAGTTTTTGTTGTGAGCAAAAATGGGATTGAAGAAACGTAAGCATGTGAAGCATGGACGTACAATAGCCCAAACCGCATATCCATTTGGCTAATGTAACGGCTAATTGAACAATGGCAAATGTGACAATTATCAATGTGAAAATTTATAGACATAAAATTCCTCCAGAAAAAAAAGGTTGAGATGAAGATAGACGGTGTGACTTTTTGTACATTCACAGTTCTACTTTCATAGGGCTATGAACGTACAAAAGGTTGTGATATCCACCTAAACCAAAACTGGTATAAAAGAAGCCACCAAGTTTCCGTAAAAGATAAACCTTCGAAGGTATATCATTCATCCAGGGAAAGGCCGCCAAGGTTAATCCGAATTAGCCAAGTTAACCGCACCGAATATTACTTTGGACGTTAAATGAAAATTTGAAGATTGCTACCGCAATGTTCAAGTTTTCATTTAACTTTCGAACTATTAGTCGGTGCTATTAACTTGGCCAATAGGATTGAACTTGGCGGCCTTTCCCTGGTTGAATGATATCACTACTTTGAAAGGTCGACCCCTTTTGGAAACTTGGCGGCTTCTCTTACTGTTTTGATTTTGGGTGGATTACTTTTATGTACATAATCGTAGCGAAGACAACTGCACGTCCGCTAGCTTTAGGCGGTAGAATTAGCTGGAAACCCTCCACAAAGAGTCCACGAGTCCGATGCTTCTGCAGTGACGTTATGCTTAGGTATCAGAAAATTTGCCGCACGTTTAAGAACAACTTTGACAAGCTGTTTCTGGAACGCTGTGCTCGGTAAATTTTAGGAAGTGGATACACACAAAGAAAGGATGAGAGAGAACGAGACCGCATTAGCCGCATAATTCACTACGTTCAATAGTACATCGTCAAAGTTTCAGGTTTCGAACTGAACCATGGTAGATCCGAATCGATTTGATATTTTGTGTGAAGTTCGATGTTTGGCAATGGGCTGTTTCCCCAATTTTGATTTAACTTCGTCAGTCCCATAGGCAATACAAACGTGCCGAACTATTAGATGGGCAAAAACGTAAGGCCCTACGCGCTGCAAAGCTTTGTAAGGGGGCCTCGGGGACCCCGAGCAAAGCGAGCAGCAACAGCCCAGGGGTCAGCGTCCTCGCCTCCAATTGCAGCGAACGCCGGCTCGAATCCCGCGACCGATCCAAGTACCAAACAAAATGTTCTCAGTTAGCTCGGGTCTCAGAAAGTTAAACTAGATGTTTACAATTTTACTAAATAAGCAATGACGCTAATCGGAGGCTTCATGAAGAAGCAACAACATTTTCTTTGCTTCACCGCTAAACTTTTGTTTAAATTGTGATTTTCTAACTACTTTCCATTTTCTTTTAACGTAAGAGTTTTAAGCGAAAAATACAGTAAAATTCTACCAAAAACAAAACAAAACAAAACCAAACAAAACATTTAGAATGCGACGAGTGTGTATGTGCACTAAGTAAATTAGTTTAATAACTCAAGCGTAAAGTAACACACAGGACTTAGTATTTTAATTTTTCTAAGGTTTAATTTGGGTCGTTACGCAAGCCTACGGTTGAAAGTTTCTATCCTACAGGTTATCATGTAGGATTAACAATTATGACTCAGGATATATAAAATGTAAATAAAAGAGTAAATAGTGGGTAAAGAAAGTGACAGCACGAAAGGGTACAAAAGGTACAAGAGATACATGGGGGAACGAAAAATACAAAAGAACCTAGCAAGGTTACGAAAGGGTACGTAAGTGTCCATGAGGGTATACAGAGGGTACAAAGGGGTCCATAAGGGTAGACAGAGGGTGCAAAGAAGTCCATAAGGGTAGATAGATGGTGAAAAAGGGCCCATAAGGGTAGATAGAGGGTGCAAAAGGGTCCATAAGAGTATACAAAGGGTGCAAAAGGATACGTAAGGGTCCATAATACAGAAGGCATAAAAAGTTACACAATGGTCCATGCTGGGACACAGAGGGCACAAAAGGGTCCATAAGGGTACATAGAGGGTACAAACGGGTCCACAAATAGATACAGACTTACAGAGGGTACAAAAGAGTCCATAAGGGCATATAGAGGGTACAAATTGGTCCATAAATAGACACAGAGGGTACAAAAGGGCACATATGGGGCCATAAGGGTGTACAAAGGGTACAAAAGGATACATAATGGTCCATAAGGGTATAAAGAGGGTACAAAATATAGCGTATGTAAGATTCCATAAGGGTATACAAAAGGCACAAAAGGATACATAAGGGTCCGTAAGGGTATACAGAGGGTACAAAAGGATACACATTGGTCCGTAAAGGTCTACAGAGGCTACATAAGGATCCATAAGGGTAGGCTACACAGAAGGTACAAAAGGGTCCATAAGGGTCCATAAGGGTACAGAAGGTACAAAAGGGTATATAAGGGTCCATAAGAGTACACAGAGGGGACAGAAGGGTACTGGGTTTATGATGGTATAAAGAAGTCATAAAAGGGTACGCAAAGGTCCATAAGAGTATACAAACGGGAGAAAAGGGTATATATAAAGGGTCCATAAGGGTACAAAAGGGGACTTAAGGGTTCTGAAGAGTAAATGATAAAACGAAACGTTATTCCATGGCAAATATGGGAACCAAGGTTTATACGGGAATCATTTTTTTACTGCAAAGATTTCAAAACAAAAAACAGCAGCGTACCAAAGATATTTAATCTTGTTCAGAAATCAAGATTCGATTTGTTTCTTGTTTGATAGCACTATTTAGAGCAGTGATATGAAAACCAAAACGGCTACTAAAGTTTCTAGTCCCTCCCAGTCACTGAATTAGCATTGATGTCCGACCTTCACCAACTCCACAAACTGATTTTTTTGTTGTTGTTGTTGTTGTTGTTGTTGTAAGTGTCGCGCAAGCATTGATCTTTCCTTACTTGTTCATGGAATGCGTTATACAAAATGCCGCCATCAGATTCATCTTTTGAATCAATAACCCTACACAAATTCCTGCTGTTTGACCGATGGTCAGTATAAGGAGGCCATGATCGCACACTGGACGATGACAGATTTGACGGTCCAAGAAAAGAACGTGACGGCTTCCTGGTGGTGAGAGGAATGCGCCTCTTTTGCCCGGGCCCCCCTTCAGCATTACTTAAGTGACGTTAATTAATTCTCCCTATGCAAGCGTGTGCACCTGAGGGTGACATGGGGGCCCCCGGCCCCTGACAGCGCGCGCCTGGCCGGAAGTTTTTGGCCAGGGATGCGAACGCCAGGCGATAATTAAATGCCGTCAAAGGGAAGATTCCAAGGAAATGCCACGAACGCTCGTGAAGGAGCTGAGGGGCGGGAAGGGGTGGGAAGGGGGGAAGAAAAAATGGAAGGGGATGAAAGAAAGGGGAAAAACAGCCTCCTTTTCTCTTTTGCCTCGTTTTAATTTGCGTGTTAGAGAGAAGCCTTGGGCTCGACCAAGATAAGAGCGCGTCTAATTTCCGCCATCATTGGCCCCTAAAACTGTCCTGCGAAACGCAAAGAAGACTGCACTTTTTCCCGAGGGGGTTCGGGGGGGGGATTTAAAATTTGTGGACTTGTCTTGTTTGATGCCCCAACTATTGTGGTTTCCTTACGCCCCACCCCTCCTCTTCCTCTTACCCCAAGCACGTGTGAACAAGAGGCGTCTGCTAAGAGGGATTTAATAATTGGTCAAGAAGTAAACGGAAGAGCAAGAATGACTGAATGGAGAATTGTATGTTTTTTTCTCCATTCGTGTGTGTGTGTGTGTTTATGTTACTTTTACTACCGAATGAGCGAAGCAAACGATGTCCCGATTTAACGCGACCGTTTGGCATTTTGGTGTCTTTCTGTTTCTCTGAGACGGGTACTGTAGCTGTGCAGATCCGCCATGAGTTTATTTCCATGTCTCTAATCCGAAGTTACAGCCAAATGTGCAGAGTGCAGACCGATTATAACTGGTTGTAATACGAACATTCTTTGAAGAAGAACGGAAAAGCCAAAGGCTCGACAAGAATTAAATAAATACAGATGCAAACCTATTTACGTTGCCTTT
>JAHWFP010014304.1:0-25327 GCA_023313725.1 Lithobius niger
GGAACCAAAGCACCTACAAAGATGGGAGTAGGACCAAACGAAAGATAATTAAATTGCGCACAGTATAGGCCTATTTTCATCACTATAACTTGATATTATCAAATTCAAATCAGCGAAAAACCCTGAAAAAAATAACGTTTCTTAAACCCTATTCATGTTTGTTCATGACGTCATAGTTTGTTCATGAAAACCTCCTCGTGCAAAGAGGGATGATCTGGAGCGCAGCGACCAACATACCACATACATATCTTAAAATCGGTTTTGTGTTTACTGAGTTGATGCATGGAAAAATCAAACCAATAGATTTGGTTTTAAAAGGGTGCCAAACATTCGTGTTTCTGAAGCACGGAGGTGAGTGGATTGAGCGAGCAAAGTGTGCGATTTCTATGTAAACTAAATCTTTTCAAAAGAGGCAGCACCAGATTTGATCGAACGGTTCCAGTCGCTTGTAATTATATTTAATTCCTGGTCCCAAGTTTTTAACTATGGACTGGGTTGGACTCATTGTCAAAACTGGCGAAATAACAAGATGTTCCAGTTACTATCCAGTGCTATAATGTAATGATTTTCTAACCTTAAAATGCCACTTTCACCAGTAAGACTACGTTTTAACCATAGTGTTTTTGTTAAAGTTCCTCTACTTTTGCGAGTCGGTTTAAGTCAAAGTTTGTTAAGATAAAAGTCTATTTGACCTTGGTTGGCCATAAGTAAAGAACTTTGCCACAGAGCTATTTTTTACCGTGTTTTTTCTTAATCTTCAAGCCAGTACCTTTGATTTTCTTGTGTTGCTGTACAAAGTTAGCTAGAATATTTTCATCGTTTTGTGTTTTCTTCACAGCAGAGCTACTATCAAAGCAGTCTCTCCTACTAAACCTTCTATACCCGATGAAGCTCGGTGAAATTGGCAAATTCAAAAAGGCGAACAATCTCTCCATCAACGTAATAGGTTTTCATGACGTGGAAGAATTGTACCCGCTTCGTGTCTCTAAAAATTTAGACGGTCAACCCATCGATCTACTCCTGCGGGGCAGAAAATACGACAAAGACTCTGGAACGGTGAACACCCCTATTACTGCGCCATCAGACACATTGCTGGATTTTTACGATTCTGAGGCACGGGCAGTCACGGTAAGTTCTATTGCCAGAACTGTTTCGCCGGGTTTGGAAAGGAATGGATGCTCTTGACTCACCGGAAAGACTGCGTGAAAATCAACCCTGCGCAAGCACTTAAATTCAAGGCACCCAGAGAAAACTTTCTCAACTTTCGGCATATCAATTGTAAGAATCCCTTCCCACTCATTGTCTACGCTAATTTCGAGTGTATCCTTTGCCTCGTGCAGACCGCTCAACCTGAACCTTCCACGAGTTCGACGACAAGTTCCATCAGCAGGCTCCCTGCAGCTTCGGTTACCTCGTTGTGGGACAGAATGGGGAGATTGTTAATCAACAATATTACTTAGGGGAAGATGCCGTCGACGTGTTTTACGAACATATGCAGGAAGAAGCCCAAGATTACCTGTTGAAAGACGTGAAACCGCTCAAACTCACCCGAGCCGAATAACACAGCTACACTCACACCAAAATCTGCCATTACTGCGGAAAGCCCTTCGACTGCAAAAACCCCAAGAACGTAAGTGAGCAAAAGGCGAGGGACCATTATCACATCAGCGGGAAGTACAGGGGAGCCGCTCATTCGAAATGCAACTTGGGCGCCATAGAACAGAGAACCATACCCGTCGTGTTCCATAACCTAGAAGGCTACGACATGCATCTCCTGGTATCCGCCGTGCACAACTTCAAGGGACAAGTGGGAAGTCACTAGCCGAAATGCGGAAAGGTTTCAGAACATGACTATTAAAAGGAAGGGCGTAAGTATTCGATTCATAGACAGTCTGAGTTTCTTGCAAGCTTCGTTGGACATTCTGGTGGAGAGCCGCAGGTAAAGCAGCGTCGGCTTCCCCATCCTCGAAGTGGCCTTGGACTCCGGCCTAAAACCTGCTTGGTTTCAGGATGCCACCACTCGAGAGGATGTTCTGAATCACCTGATGCGAAAGGGTGTCTACTCTTATGAGCACGTGTGAGACATGTCCATTTTCGATAAGGAAGAACTACCATCGAGAATGTCGTTCTTCTCCCCCCTGAAAGACGGTCAGTTAGCAGGTGATGAATATGTTCGGGCACTCAACCTCTGGCTCAAGATGAAAACTAAGACATTTTGTGCGTACCACGAGATCTACCAAATGACGGACGTTTTCCTGCTCGCGGACAGTTGGATCCCTGCTACTACGTCTCCACTCCGGGATTTAGCTAGACGGCTCTGCTGAAAATGGTGAAATCCGAGTTGGAACTCTTCATGCACGTCGGGAAGCACAACTTGATAACTTCTGGCGTTCGAGGCGGCGTTTCCTTCGTGGGAAAGAGGTTCACGAGAGCCAACAACAAATACCTACCTGACTTCGACCCTTGCCAACCCTCCTCCTACATAGTAAACTTGGACATGAACAACCTTTACAGCTTCGTCATGTGCGCCCATCAACCTTACTACGGCTTCCGTTACCTGACGAGGGAAGAAATCAGGACCTTTGACGTAGACACGGTGCCGGATGACGCAGATGTCGTATACATCCTGGAAGTGGATCTTGAATATCCCAAAGAACTTCACGACGAGCACAACGATTACCCCCTCGCTCCGGAGAAGATCGACATTAGAGAGGAATTCTTGTCCCCTTATTTCGAGAGATTTGGCCAAAGACTTGAAGCACACCATTAAATCTTCAGGCACCGCCAAGCTCATTCTGAATCTACTGCACAAGATGAAGTACGTCGTCCACTACCGGAACCTTTAATTCTACCGCTGGCACGGGTTAGTTCTCCGGCACATCCGAAGAGTCCTCGCCTTCAACCTGAAACCGTGGATGAGGGAATACATCGACTTCAAAACCAAGAAAAGGCAAGCGTCGACCGATCCGTTCGAGAAGGACTACTTTAAGCCCTTTAATAACTCGGTTTTCGGCAAGACCAAGGAAAACAAACAAAATCGGCTAGACGTCAAGCTATGCACCGACGCTAAGAGGGCGTTGAAATACACGTCCCAACCCAACGCCGACTCCTTCAAGATCTTGAACAAAAACCTAGTACAGATCAACCGGCGTATTCGAAGCGTGTGGTGCGATCTCCCCACTTACTCGGGATTCTCTATTTTGGAACTGTCTAAATTCGCGATGTACGAGTTCCATTACGAGTTTATTTGGCCAAAGTATGAAGACCGAGCTAAGCTCCTCTTCACCAACACTGACAGCCTTTGCTACCATATCAAAACTAATGACGTGTTCGAGGACATGCTCCAGAACCGAGAACGTTTCGATACGAGCAACTATCCCCCAGACCACCCCCTATTTTCAGAGTCGAACAAGCAAGTTATGGGAAAGATGAAAGACGAGATGGGCAGTGTACCCATCCAAGAGTTCGTCGGACTTCGAGCGAAGTTGTACGCGATCAAAACCTGGAAAAAAGAGACCGTTAAAAAGGCCAGAGGAATCCAGAGATCATTCGTCAAGAATCACTTGTCCTTTGACGATTACAAATCTGCCTTGAAATCGACGACACCGGTGCAAAAGGGTACTTGGGCGAAAATTTCCAGCGTCCGACACGAGTTGAGTATGGTGCGAGGTTCGAAATTCCTCCTCTCCCCATACAACGACAAGAGGTTCATCTTGGAAAATGGCGAAGACACTCTAGCTATCGGCCACTATGAATCGGACGTATGGAAAGAGTACGAGGACGATTTCGACTCATACGTCGATGTGATTAGCGATGATGAGGGAGAGGAAATGGAGAGATTAGCGCCCAAAATGCAGGAAGATGAAAACGTGAACGAGGAGAAAAAGTTGGAAGTGAAAGAGAAAGCAGCTTGGATACTCTCTTTATTGGAGAACAATCGGAGGAGATTGGAGGATCCTACCGCGTGGAATGAGAAGCGCAAAATGGGAAACAGAGAGTTGGAACGGGAAAGATGGGCCTCGTTATGCTCGGATCTGAAAAAAGAAAGATTAGAGAAAAAAGCCGCCTCTGTAAGCGACGCTCGAACCGGAGAAACTGAAAGTCAGAGAAAAGAGAGATTGAAGAAAAAAGCTGCTTCTATGAGCAAAGCTCGAGCTCAAGAAACCGCGGCAGAGAGAAAAGAGAGACTAGCAAAAAATGCTGTGGCTAAAAGGAAATGTCAACAAAACGTGACAGAGGACGAAAATAAAGAAAGATTGGCGAAAAGACGAGCGCGGAGCAGAATTTAATGAGTTTGAACACCATGTGGAGCTAGGTCTTCTCAGGAAGGGAAACCACATGTTAATGAAAAAAAAAACCAGTCCATGTGGATATAGGTCTAGTAGGGACCTACTGGGGAACCGCATGTAAAAACCAAAAACGAGCCATGTACCTACCTCCGTGGTGGTCTGGAAACCGGTACTTATGTCAAGATCAATATGCGAAAGTTCATAAAAGCAACTTTTAGGGTATCCGATTTGAGGACCCTCTAATGACGCTAATTTGTCACGTGTTGTAAAGCACTCTCACAATATGGAAGTTCATAATGCATTTACACTCCTGAGACCCTCGAATGTTGTTTATTCGTCATTCTCACGAATGCAGTTATCAAGTTATTCTCACAATGTGAATGCTTTTTGAGTACTCGCACCACCTCCCTCTCTCCAGTTTTGGAAACCCCCAAAATGTTGCTAACTCGTCATCATCACACTATGAAGTGCTCGAGTGTATTTTAAAGTTATCACAGTGCGAAAGCTCAAAGAGCAATTTGCACGACCCCTCCAATTTTGGTACCCCCATCTGTTGCTAATGCATCATTTTCACGCTCCAAAAGCTCTCGAGAGTTCTTACTACGTGAAAGCCCCACAAGCG
The DNA here is from genome assembly GCA_023313725.1 of Lithobius niger. Classification (NCBI taxonomy): domain Eukaryota; kingdom Metazoa; phylum Arthropoda; class Chilopoda; order Lithobiomorpha; family Lithobiidae; genus Lithobius; species Lithobius niger. The sequence goes on from JAHWFP010014304.1 coordinate 4,912, forward strand.
CTCTCACTACCCCAAGGATGACGTCACTTCCGGTCACGTGACCTTCACGCTCGAAGGTGGATGCATTTAATTAGCAATAAGACTTCATATGGCAAAAGGAAATTTTTAGGTAGCAAAAGGACAAATTTTGGTAGCAAAAGGCACTTTCCCAAGGGTGACCTCGATCCACTTTGACCTCGATCCGGTGACCCAGTGGCCCATCTCGGCTATGGCCGCACTTCCAGATTCAAAAAAGCACTTTCCCACCCTCCTCCAATCGACAAAACCTAAAAAAGGTAGCAAAAGGCACTTTCCCATCCTTCTCCAGATTGTCGACTTTGACCCAGTTTGACCTTGACCCACCCTCCTCACGATATTTGACCCGTTTTGACCTACCCTCCTCCAGATTGACGAAAACTAAAAGGTAGCAAAAAGCACTTTCCCACACTCCTCCAGATCGACGAAAACAAAAAAAGGTAGCAAAAGGCCCTTTTCCACCCTCCTCCAGATTGACGATCTTGACCTTGACCCAGTTTGACCTTGACCTTGACCCGGTTTGACCTTGACCCGGTTTGACCCTGGGTTGTGTTGGTTCCTGCCATATCGCGAATTCCCCTTGCTCTCGCGATAAAAACTCAACCTTGCATTTCTTGCACTGGAACCTCGAAACCACTTCATACTTGGCAGCCATTGCTGATATAAAGATCTATGAAATTATCCGCGGCTTTTATACCCACCAATCAGTCCCAGGCCAACCCATGCGCTAGAAAGTTACACGATCGTATCCCCATCCACGTAAAAATAGGCGCGCTCTGAACAAACCAGCAACACCTCAGTATAAAAAAAACCTGCAAAAAAATTACTGAAATCGGAGTAGTAGGGGAGGGGATGGTATTCCTGAGGGGTTGCTCAAAAGGAGTCGATCTGCGTTATTCCCCCTACTGCTGTCCTTGAGGTGTGGGTGTTGATTTTAAGGTTTTGGTTGGGAAAATATTTGATGCAAATATTTTACTTTGGCTGGGGGCATCCTGTGGGATTTTTGTAGCCATCCGTGATGCCTTTCACTGATGCTGGGGGTACGATTCATCCCTGTTGCTGCTTCGACCCTTTTGATCTTGCGTTTTTGGATGGTTTCATGTTTCGTTCTCCCGCATGATGCCTTCGTTCTTACACCCATGATTAGCTCTGGGGTTGTTCTCAATTGGCCTGGATGGATGGTGAGAAGGTTTTAATTTGTAATATTTTTATATTTAATGTTTGTAACTTTTAATCTTGCTCAGTCCGTATTTTGTTCAAAAGCGAAAATGTTTAACTTCAACTAATGCTAATGTGAGGTTGTGATTTTCATATCTTTCTGTGAAAAAATGTTTGGAATGAAGTTATGCAAATTAAGTCATGGCTATAAATATTTCTGGTGAAGTAAGAAAGATGATGATTGGCTGAGTGTCTGTTAGAGGAGTCTTGTCTACTGAAGTTGTGGCGAGAAGAGCTTCGAGACAGCTGCGGGGGCATATTTGTGTGTGTCATTGGCCATAGACATGACGCCAGTATATCAGCGAACGATGTCATTGTGAACGCATATCTCTATAATTAGTCATACTGGAAAATTTTGGTTTTATCTTTCAAAGAAGCTTATATGGTATGGACGAGGTGACTAAATACTTTAAATTCCTTAGTCAGTGAGTGAAAAGCAATTTAGTACCATCAGACGTCTAAGAAATAAGTGAATGAAATTTGTGAACATTTTTAAGAAGGCTATTTTCTTTGCGTTACAAAAACTGAAAATAATCCATAGCAGCCGTTTTGAATTATACTGAATTTACCAATATTTCTAATTCTTTTAATCGACGAAGAATTATGTCTAAAGTATCACGTTTGCATTGAGGTTAATTACGGCTTCTGCTTTTATGTCTGTAATTGGGGCCTTGCATACTGTAAGCAGACAGGCGCTTTAACGTTTTCAGTAATTTTGCGTATTCCGACATTTTAGTACTTCATTGGTAGTTAGAAAGTATAAAAATTAATTCAATTGCTGACGTAATCAGTGTTGTTCATTTCTCTTCCATGTTAAATGAGTGTAGGAAATATTTTCTGAAACTCATCGTATCAAAGAAGCCAGGTTGAGTGAATTTTAGAGGGATAATTTTAATCCCTTGATATTTGCTTGATATATAGTGAACAATGAAGGACTGTAAATTTGGCTTCGTTCACTGATGATTAAGGAAGATATATGTATATTGCTACGAGAGTTTTATAATATAATATTTTATAATATTTTATAATATTTGTTTGAATACTTTTGTATTTATTGAATTAAAAGAAGGCTAATTATCTCTGTTATACTTAAAATATTTGTACAGCCTTTAAAGTGCTGCTTCTGAGAAAGACTGTGACACTATTTTTATTTTGAATAAATGTTCTTCAACATTGTAAACGCACTAAGAGCCATTTTTGATTGAAAGGTTATTTTAGCAATATTTTAGTCATATGTACCTTTTATTCCAGGTATTGTTTCGATTTGATATATTTAATTATTCGCAACAATAAGCTCCCCCCCCCCCCTGTGACAAGAAATTCAGGGCCTTTCCCTCTCGTATTCCTTAGTCTTTAATGAACGAGAATCATCCCTAGATACGTAAAGCAGATCAGTATGTGTAGTAGAACTGGTCACCTTACGTTAATGGGTTTTACTTGCGTATGCCATGGTATGTTACGGATACGTAAGGACAAAAGTGGTAGTTAGAGAAAAATACCCAAAGGAAATGTGCGTACAATTGTGCATTTGCAACATTCCATCGCCAGGTGACAATCACGTTTCATTTACTGCTTATTCAAATGCACCCCGCATAAACAACGTAATTTTGCATAAATTTTCAAGGAAGTTTAATTGCCTTGAAGCATCACCAGCTCATAAATCGTTTATTTTTTTTAATTCTAAATATTATGAGCGGCTGGTGCCACGACGTGAGTGTTGTCCCAAGCCCGAATCCGTCAATTAAGTACTAATTTTCAAGGGGAGTTCATAAGCCTGGTAGCCCCGCATCACATAAATCGTTAAATTTTTAAAATTTTAATGATTTATGAGCAGGTGGTGTCACGACATGAGTGTTAGCCCAAGTACGAATCTTTCAATTAAGTGGCAATAGCATATCTGAACTAACTTCTTATTACTCGGAACAGAGTCTAGCAGACTAATCCGGATTTGACTCGAATTTCTCTAAATTAGTAATTTGATTCCTACTCTCGGAATGCAGTATAGTGAAGTTTTGACCTTTCATTATCAGTCATACACTTTACTCAAGCTAGCAGAGTCGCTCGCTCATTCCGCGTCGTCTCGCTACGCTCGAGGAGCTTTCATGCTGCAACTCTTGTGCTGCTGACAGACATTCCACGTCTAAAACGATCAAAAAATGGTCAGAGTGCAGTACACATTTTTCATAAGGCTTCACTGCATAAACAAATGATAACCATAAATCATTCCAACAATCTGGCTATCCGAGAGCTACGTGCGCATCGATGCATGCTGCCAATAATTTCTTTGGTTCCAAGAGCATCGCAAAATCATGTGCTGTTTAGTTCGACGCAAACTAATTGTAATTATTGCTCACAGTTCGTTCGAAATATTCCTCAGTATATCTACATTTCACCTATATCTTTCCAAACATACGATTTGTTTCTTTGCACGTTTGTACGTCTTCTCCTCCAGAAGTAATCCCTTACGAAGGTGAGAGATGAAAGATTGATAGAGCAAAGCAAAACACAAATTGAAAAAGTTTAGTTTACGTGGAAATCGCTCGCTTTGCTCGTTCAAACCACGCACCTGCGTGCTTCAGAAACATGAATGTTTGACACCGTTTCAAAACCAAATCTATTGTTTTGATTTTTCAATGCATCAAGTCAGTTAATATAAAACCAATAATAAGATATATACGTCGTGTGTTGCAAAATACGTCGTCGTTTTAGGATGTTTTTTCCGTGCCTCCTTTTCCAGATCATCTCTCTTTGCTCGAGGAGGCTTTCATAAACAAACTATGACGTCATGCACAAACATTGTGAATGTTAAAAAAAACCTTATTTTCAGGGTTTTTCGCGTTTTTGAGGGTCATAATATCAAGTTACAGCGATGAAAATAGGCCTCCTATGCTGACAACAATTTAATTATCTTTCGTTTGGTCCTAATCCAATGTTTGTAGGTGCTTTGGTTCCAGAGGAGTAGACGTACAACACACGCACATCATAGGTCCTTAATGATGTAGATCACCAGCTTTACAGCTGTTGCAGCTGTTATTCTACATTTGATACTATAAATTAACAGTGTGAATAACATTTACTTTCATGTACATGGACACAAAAACCCAACACTTCAACAACTCTCAACTAATGCAACAACTTACAAAAGTGAACAAAAACAAGAAAACTATTTTTTTTATTATTTATTGGTCTATTCAATATCCAAACTTTACAAGCCCACGAGAACAGATTACAATTAAGTACTAACAAATCCTTTTATGTTCCGCTTTTTCGAAGCTTAAATTTGTAAATTCCTTACTATTACAGCTTGAACTTATCCTTAAAAACACATTTGCAATTTGATGTCTTTGAACCGTCTTTATATTTAGTACACTGCCATTCGCATTCCTTTACCATTTCTTTGCAAGCCCTATAATGGTTTTCTTCTGGCTCCTTCCATCTTCCATTTATTTCTTCACAGACGTCCCCTAAAAAACATAATGATAGAATAAATATTGAATGAATAAACCATATTCGATTTTGCGTAAAATCGGAAATTAGTTCTTTGACCTTTAGACGGCTTGCTGTGGTTAATAGATGAGTCACGTCTGGAAGCATAAACACGCGAGTATGGGCGCTTAAAGTTTTCGTAAGACCACTATTGGAGTACACAACACCAGTGTGGTCCCCTTACCTGGCTAAAGATATCGACTTGATAGAGTCGGTCCAGCGAAAATTCACAAAGAGTTTGCTGGGGCTGCGTGAGTTAGACCATATCGAACGTTTATCGAGAACTGGTCTGGAACTGCTGGAACTCCGAAGAATAAAATTTGATCTTATACTCACTTTTAAGATTCTAAAGGGTCTGATTGTTGTTGACCTTCCTCTTTTTGATTTGGCCAACAGACACCATTCCACTAGAGGACATCCTTTTGAAGTTATATGTTCAGAGTTCGAATCTTGACTGTCGAAAAAATTTCGTTATACGTCGTGTCGTGAATGTATGGAATGTTCTCAGCGCGGAAACCGTGAATTTTTGAAATGTGATTAAATTTCGTAGAATGATAAATAAGCAGTCCTTTAATCGCTTCTTGAAGAGGACGCAGTAATTGTAAAAGAGTTTCAATTTGAAGTCCCAGTGTTAGCGCCTACCTCCCCTTCCTGCAACCATCCACAAATGGTGGTAATTTCTATTTTATTTATTTATTTAATATTACATATTATTACATTTATTGTCTTTATTAAGATTGACAATTGGTTTTTGCCAAGCTTTAAACTTGATGTATTATTTTATTATTTTTTAAGAAATATTGACAATGATACCCGGTTTTTCCCCCACACTTGTCCTTCATGTTTGGCGATGCCATCAGGGACCATTGTGTTCCTGGTAGGTCTAACCTTGGTGGTAAGGCATTCGTGACCCCGACCCATTACCAACAACCCTTCCTCTGCAGCCGAGCCGTCGTTTTCGTTTTAAACTTTTAAATTGTTTAACTTTTGTAATTTGTATTTTATTAATTTTTAACATCGGATGGCAGTTAGTGACCACCAGGTCCTTGCCATTCCGGTTGCGCCTGCAACAAACCTATATTATTATTATTGTTATTATTACAATGGACGTATAATTGTTAACCATTGATACAATAGGGAAGATTTTTGCTCAAACAGGCATTAATTGTAGGATAACCAATGGCGTCGAGTGAGTTTTGCCACCAATTACGAGTAGTGTAGCCACGAGTTATTGTTGTCAGAACTCCCGAGACGCCGTTGGTTATCCTGTTTATAGCAACCACACGTTGTTCGAGTCATGGCTGCCGCAAACATCAAATCGTGCCGACGTTCTATAATTCAGAAGCCAGACACGGCGACTGTGCGGGCAACAATGTTTACACAAAGACAGCATAGATATTGCTTATTGGTGAAGGGTTCAATGCTCGTATTTATTGATTGTAGCTCGATTCTGAAGTGGCCCTACTGCGGAAACTCAACAACGAATAACCCCTTCAAGCACATTTTCTTTAACAAATTTTTTAAAAATCGTTTAAAGGGGTTATTTGACGTTGTGTTTCCGCAGTGTTAATGGTGATTGAGTACTTCAGAATCTAATAACAATCCAAAAATACAAATTGAGAACCTTTCTTGGCTAACTGGGTTATTCGTCATTGTGCGATGACGGATGCTTTCAGAATCTTGAACAGTCTTGCGGTAAGACAAGAAATGTGCAATTACTGAATGGAGAGCCAGATGGGCTCCATTACTGATGAATAAACATACAGAGAAACAAACAAATAAACAAAATAAATTTAAAATAATGAAAAATATGTCCATTACGGATGCTTGGGTGACGACGGATGACTTCAAAATGTTGAACAACAATGTTGAACAAGGTAAGACAACTAACGTTTAATTACGTGAATACGTGAGTGATAAATAAACATGTATTTGAAAGCTCTATACACAGTGTTTAACAAATAAATAAAAAGTAATAAAAATGATGGCAGATGGTCGTGTCAGCATGGGTAAGGTGAGAATTATCCACCAACTAATTTGCTTTAGTTTGCAGTATAAATTTCCTGGCTCGTTGTAAACATGTGGTTCAAGTCAAGACTGCAATATTGCGTCGGATTCATACCATTGTTGGAAGGTGTCTTAGCAACCTTCCTCGGGTTAGGTGAGAGCTATCCACCAACTAATTTGTTTTAGTTTTAGTTTTTACAAGTAGAATTGATGTATAATTTGCAAATGTTGTATCGTTGTAGTGTTTTCGTTTTCCGTCATGTATTTTATGATTTTGTTGTGTTACGTTACAGTATTTCAAATGCAAATAAATTTACCTAAAATGTGTACGAATAACAAAGAAATATTACTCATAATTGAGTTGGTTATATTACTCATAAGTATCAAAAACAAGGATTAATAAGCATAAAATGATTGTGTTTGTCATTGCATTACAGCCTGATTCCGAAATAACCCTTCAGACAACAACAAAACTATTCCTTCGACAAACGTTCCTTGTTACATTTTGGTAGAACCATTCAAAGGGTTCAGAGGGTTTTAGCGAGCGTTAACTGCCTCCACTTCCACAAGTGGGTCTGCTGACAATGGCTTTGTAGCATTGGTTCATTGCTCGGAATCCACGATGAGAACCATACGCGTATGGTATAAGTATAGGATATTACCCGTTTTCCAAGTGCTGAGAGCTAAACGTCGAGACATTGTTTGGTTCTCAGTACGTGGAAAGTGGGTGATATCCTATTTATTACCAGATTTTTGCCTCTCAGTCCGACGAGTATTGTTGGTTGCGTTTGGTCGCGCTCGGAGAAAGGGTGTGCTCGCGTTCAGTGATTATTGCAGGCGGAGTCATATGTTTTGTTCCTTTTTTGTTACGACAAAACAAGCTATGGAGTTTGAGGAAATTTTGACTTGTGGAGTGACCATGATGAAGACAATGCGGACATTAATGGCTTATCAGGTGAAGCAGCAGAAGATGTTAACAAAGACGATTCTTAAAGAACAGGTAGGACACATGTTTTCTGGTGGAACCATTAATTTTAATGGAAGTTGCAACGTTATTTTCAATTTTATGTAGCCTATAAAATCATTTAATTAGCAAACCAGCATTTTTTAGGTTTAAAACTCATAATGCATTCGTTAATTTACTGTGGTTTACATTTAAATAAAAAAATACATGCTTAATATTTTTGTTATTTTTTATTTTGGTTTGTGCCATTAATACAATTTCAGTTGCCAGTCTATGATTCACCAATTCGTTCATTTGCTGTGGTTGCTGACACTTACAGTAAACAAAAAATTCTTTCTTAATGTTTTTTAAAATTTATGTTTTGCCTGTCTATAATAACCATGAATGCATTCGCTATTTTAGTGCTGAGAGCTAATGCGCCAATTTAGGGCAACAGTTCGGCTCTCAGCACTGCAATGGCGATTATATTGCACTGTGCATTCTTGTTTCATTGTTGCGCTTCTGCATTGTTACATTGTTAAAAGAGGAATGAGAGGCCTAAGGGCTTCGGGCAGATGACCAGGAGTGGTTAACGCTCGTTAAATCCTTTTTGAGGACTGAGAGGTAAAAAACGGGTAATAAGCAATTGTTAAAGCATTGTTTAACCGTTGTTATATCAAACCCAGAATGATATTTCCCAGAACGGGCATTCTCAACCAGTTTCTTCTTCTCCGCACTCTTGTAACAATGGTACAGTGTAGGATCGCAACAATGGTTTTCGGTTTGGGTGCTGGGATATCTCAGCACTGCTTTCCTTTTTTGTTTTACATCTGTCACAAATACGGCATAAACGCCAACAACACGAATCTACTTTCGTAATTTTATCAATGATGATTAAACACAGATCAAATACATCCAACAACCAAAATAAAAAGTAGGGTACGAAGCTTTCGTATTCAAGAAAATATTAAAATTCAGAAATGCGCTGCAACCAAAAAAAAAACACTACAAAACTTCCGTAATGCAAGAATTAAAATTCATCACAACATAACACAGTTGTAGGAAATGCAATGTGGCACCATGAATGCAATGTGGCACCGTGCTTTAATTGTTCATCGTCAAATTCGCTGCATTTATCTTGTTTTGCCAGTGGTTTGGTTACCGTGCAAAACATCAGATGCTGCCACCATCATATCTTCACTAGATCGTTTGTACGCCGCTTATACCCCGTTCACACTACGATCCTTAAACTCGTTCAAGGGCCTAAACTCGTTTGGGCAACGTAGTCTGAACAACATCGTTTACACTAAACGCGTTTCTAACGCGTCTGGAAGTCGTTTAGCCTAAACGACTTCTTCAAAGTCGTTTAGCTCACCAAACTCGTTTAAGGTCGGACGTTTTCCCGTTTACCGGCTCGCGACAAGCTTCAATAATACCCAGAATTCGTTGCGCCAAACTCGATCAAGTGTGATCGCTTCTTTTGGGAACTCGTTTAGCTGAGTCCGTATAGCTGAACGAGTTTAGTGTTAAACGAGTTTAAGGACCGTAGTGTGAACGTGGTTTTAACTATCGTTAGCACTAGTTCAAATGCAACAATAAGCCAACGCGTGGTAACAATGATGGGTCGTGCGGAGAAGGCGAAAGCGGTTGAGAAATAGGATCTTACCCGTTCCCTCATGCTGAGCCCAACAATACCTTGGGCGCTGCGCACAGCCCTCGTTATTGTTAGACCTCAGCACTCGGGAAACGGGTAAGATTCTATACTTATCAGTAAACGAGGATGGGCCACAAATTTTAGGCAAAGTCGTAGACATAAAAAAAAAAGGGTCAAAGGATTTTAGCGAGCGTTAACCGCACCCGGTCATCTGCCCGACGAAGCCCTAAGGCCCTATGTCTGCAACACCCGGAATGGATTCTCAGGAGGTCACCCACCCAAGTACCAATCGGGGCCAATGCTGCTTAACTTCGGTGATCTGACGAGAACCGGTGTTTCCAGCACTGCAAGGCCGCAGACAATTGCAAGTCGTAGACATTGTTTATCACTTCAACAATGATTAACTGGTAACCAGTTGTTGGGCGACTTTTTATCAGCACCTTCTGGAAAATTTGTCAGAACCGTAATCTTTCAGTCCGAGGAAAATTTTAGAGAAATTAGGTGAACATTTCTGTGCTTATTATAGCCTGGTTTCCTTCTAATTTAAAACAGTGTCGAAACAGTTGGCACCAGTTTAAACAATGTACGTTCCATCGTCACTATTAAACTGTAATGGACGCCAACTTTAAATTAGGTGGCCATTTTGGAAATATGCTTATTATCATCTGATTTCTTTAAACTTTTGAATATAGACGAAATAGTTGCAACGAATTCCAAAATGTACCAAGGTCGGAGTTACAGTATCTGCAATGGTCGCCATATTGAAGCTATCTAGCTATTTTGAAAACATGTTTATTATAATACAATTCAGTTCAAATTTAGAGCGTAGATAGACTAGTTGAAATGAATTAAAATGTTAAATGCAGTCCGGTCATTATTAATCTATAATGTACACAAACTTGAAATTATTTTTATTTTAAAACTAGTTTTAATTACTTTTAAATTAAAACATAAAATATTTTAAAATATTACAATTTGAATTTTAAAATTAAAAACCTTAAAATTGTAAACCAAATAAAAAACTAAATTTAATAATTTAAAATAAGAAGTATACGAATTTTGGAAAAAAAGTACAAATTAAAAAAGGTTTAAAAATAACAGTTAAAGAAAAAAGTAATTAAATATTAATAAGAAATAAATGCAAAAAAATTATAAAGTTTAAAACATGGAAACAAGTATTTTAAATCAGAAATTTTTCAATAAAAAAGATCGTAGTGACACACCCTTCTATAGTTTAGGTGAATTGAAGGACAAGGATGTGTGCATTTTTTGCCGCTTGTGCTACTGGCTCCGTTTTCACATGTTAGGTGAATTGTGCGTTCTTTTCATTATGGGAAGTACTGCTAGTTGTGTTGGTTTATATTTTCACTTCAAATCTCAAAGTAACACAGATTAATAAACAAAAATGGCATGGAATGTTTTTGATCAGAGCAAAATTCTTAATTCGGATGAGTTTAATGCTAGTTTAATATTCTACATCAAATACTTCAAGAGCAATTGAAGCATCAACTGTTTGGAAAAAAAGTCTTGTGCCTCAACCAAAGCTGAAACTGTGGATTACTGATCGCTTTAGTATACTCTATCAAAAACAATAGAAATTATGTATAGATTGGTGAAAAAACAACCTTAAGTCAGAAATTAAAGCAGAACTATCTTAGTTATACATATCGATTGACTATTTTATTCCGGTCAGTTAAAGATGATTATTATATATCACAATTTGCTTAAGCAATTACCTTTGTGCAATTTTTTGAAAAAAAATTTTTCATTCGAATCTGAACGGCAGGTTGGCTTCCACTTTGGGGTCCTACTGTTACATCGTTATAAATTTTCAGTTATGTAAATTCTGTATTGTATAAAAAATGGGACCTTCGTTTCTTTATTACTTTCAATACAGAATTTGAAAACAGAATGTAATTACAAACCCACACACGACAAGGCCGCACTACTGAAGGAGATAATGCTGTAAGTACAAGGGTGCTTGTGCAGTGAGGCTGGATCTCAGTCTCCCAAATTTCGATGCTTACTATCTGTCACTGTAAGAGAACGACTTTCTTAACAGGGCTGTCTGTTGGACGCATGATAAGACTATAATGAAGAATAGGAATCGAAAACTCTCATTTCTAGGATTCCATTAATAGGTTATGCCTCTTCAGAATGGAAGATGACCATTTTTACAGGAATGGTTGACTAGATCCAAAACTGTATTTCATTATACAAAAACTTATTGTTATCCTGTGTGTATCATTATTAGAATAATCAGTAAATCTAAACAACTTGTAGAGATGGTAAATATAACATGGTGACCATACTCCTTTCGAAGTGATACATTGTTTTCATCACAGTTTGTTTACCCAAACTGATTAACTAATAACAAAGTCGTTATCTATTAATATCGTAAACGAAATTGTAATTTTTAAGTTAGTATTTTAGTACTTCGTGTCAATGATTAACTTTTTATATGAAGACAAACCAAGCAGTGCTACATAAAAAGAAGAACATCGTTTCGAAAATTTACAAACTTCAAATTGAAAGTCGAATCCAATTCATTAGTGCAAGAGCGCTTTTCAACAGGCAAGTCACCTGACAAATACGCAACAGACCAGACCCCCGCCTTGGACAAGGTCCAAATCTTGTTTCAAGAAAAACATACTAGAGCACGTATTAATCTTGAAACGCTTGTCATCCAAACGCATACACTACCTGTACATAACCAGTTAGTTCCAGGTAAGAAATATCTAAAAGAATATTTTCCTGTAATTAAAACACTTAAACTCGATACTTTTGCCAGGCATATTGTGCAACCCCCATAATGAATGGCTCACACCTACGAAACACGTGACCCGATTTGCATATACCTTGTCTTGTGACTTGGTTTCCCAACTGAACAGATGGGTCGTGGGAACAGCTGCCGTTTCTGCCTCTTTTGAGAGAAGAATTTGGTGGGTTTTATCCTTTTAAATTAGCATATTTATGCCTTAAGATAGGATGGCTTAGTGGCTTTTGCCATGCTTTAATTTTACTGCTAACCTGTTGGCGAAAATTGTAAATTTTCGAAACGTTGTTCGTCTTTTTATGTAGCACTGCTTGGTTTGTCTTCTAGCAAAGTACTTTTTAATCCATTGCATCATTCCATTGCATCATTCATCATCAATGATTAACTTCACAGCAAATTAACGATGTAGGACTTACCATTAACTAACTTATAAGCAGCATTCGCCATTGCTATAACATCTGTAAGATAAATTGTTTTTATGAAAATGTTTATAGTAAAATGATACAAAAAATTTCATTACTACTTTCATCTATTGATACAGAACATTTTCTTTTAACACCATAAGTTATTTTTATTCTATTTTCCAATAATATAAACCCACTCTTAATTACGTTTCTCAGTTTCGTTCTTCACGTAATTTAAGTGCCTGGTATACCCTAATAAATAGACACAAATCGCTGTAAATAATATTAAGGAAAATTGGAAATAAGCCATTAGCGAAAATTATACACTAGAAATAACGTAGTTCAGTAAGCCACCTTTATGCACTTACGTTTCGTAGGAGTGGGCTACCCAGTTCGCCCCCAGATTAAGGCGCTATGCAAGTGATCTTGGGGAGAACTGGGTAGCCGGTTCGAATCCGGGATATGCCACTCCGACGATACGTGAGTGCGTAAAGATGGCTTACTGAACTACGTTATTTCTATTGTATAATTTTCGCTAATGGCTAATTTCCAATTTTCCTTGGTATACCCAATGTCTTGAATGGTTGCTACCCCAACCTGTTCTGGCGAGTAGTACTGTTGAAAACGAACCACATACTTTTTTAATGGGCTTAGTAAGTAGGGATGAAATAATATTCCCAGTAACCCTGTAATTAATAAATTAGTCTGTTGTCAAATCACAAAGAATTACAAACAAAAACGTCAAGTGTGCCGTAAATAAAATGTTTATATGATTGAAGTTTCACTCTAGTGGCTAAAATGTACGCAGATACAAATTTATGATTTTTTATTTTAATAATCAAATGTAGAACTGAGAAAATTGCATCTGTTTTAAGTGCTGTTTTCCTTTACGAATTGAATTTTTCTTAAAACACAAGAGCACTCAAACAGATGCATTTTTCTGAATTGTACAATTAAATATTTAAATTAAAAATAATAAATATTTATCCGTATACATTTTATCAAGTAAAGGGAAACTTCAATCATGCAACTTTTTTTATGGCACCCTTGACGATTTTGTATGTAATCCGTGTACTTTGATGTCATGCAGTAATGTGGAGTAAAAACTGAAATCGCAGTTATTTTAAATTTATACCAAACTAATATTAATAGGCATTTATTGTTGTATAGATTCCACTGTAACTTTTATATAGGGATAATTCTTCCGCTTCATGTTTCCTCAGAGTTTCGTCATTGTTGGCTCACCAGAATTGTTAGCATTTCTTTATTCTTCAGTTTATGCCTTGCTGGCTTTAGCTGATAGGCCTTCGTTTAATTATTACAATGTTTAAAACAATGAAAAACAATGAAACTGATCGTTCATGGTCCGGTAACTATGGAATGGCTCTACCATTTGAAAAGATGGTCTCTTTGAGGATGAAGGAGATTGAAATATCGGGCTTAGACCATGTTTCAGATTTAGGTATGTGCAATAGTTTCTTCTGAAACGGTGGCAGAAGAAGAATAAGAAGAAAAACAACAACAAGTGAACTAAAATATACGTATGGCTCCTACTTTTACTCTTGCACAGAACTGAATAATTTATTTGGTGTAAATATACCTTTCATACCTATCTACTATCTCTCCAAGCTTCGTAGAAAAATCTTGAATAGATACGGAGACATTGACTGTTTTAATTTAGCTGGATTGAGGACTTCAATCATATACATGTTGGCCCATTATGGTCATATATAATACAAACAAAAACATCAAGGGTGCCGTGAAAAAGGGTGTTGTAAGTAAACTTAACTTTAGAACATTAGGCACATTAGAACTTACACAGATGCAATTTTCTGAATTGTAGTTTTTCATTATATAAATTAAGTCATATTTTTGTATCCGTTTACATTTTAACAAGCATCAACAAGCATTTTAACTTCAATTACATAGCCCTTTTTTATGGCACACTTGACGTTTTTGTTTGTAATCTGTGACACCTTTTTCACGTTTCTTCGTTCTTTATCTATGCCTTGCTTATTCGTGTTCGTTTCCTGCTTTTATTTTGGGTCAGTTTAACATTGCCTAAAACATGAAAAGAGTTCGTTTTTATTTTCTAATGTGGCATGCTAAGTATCTGAATACTAAGTTGAAGTGAACTCGTTCCGATGTATTTCATTGTAATATTAGTAAATTGGAATGGATTAAATAAGTGTATAAAACGTGATAATCCTCAATTAATTCATTAGAAATCCAGAAGTTTTCTAATAACTTGAATTTGTACCGTCAACTTATCTGTAGTATTCCAGCTTCTTGAACGAAATTCTGAGAAATGCGCAATGCACTTAAATTTGCCTTTAGAAATTTCGTACAGGTATAAAGGTAACGCAATAAATTTCTAGGGAACTCTCATAAACTTTTTTAGGAGTAAGTTCACATACTCCACCAACCACAAATGTTGTAAAACAACTGTTTGTAGGGAATTGAAGTGACAACTAGAAAAAACACCCAAAGAGATAAAAAAAATAACTCACCTTCTTTTGTATGGCTTTTATTTCCTGAAATGGAAAAATAAGTGTACTTTTAGTACCACATTCCACAAATGGTTTTGGTAGCAGTGCTGGAAGAAATTGTAGGCTGTTTTAAAAGTTCTATAGCTTCGAATTTACATGTGAGACAATATTAACAAACCTTTCCGCTATGTTAATGGTGATTAGACAGGAATACTAAGAGGTTCGTTGGACCCTTATCACCTAACTACAGTTCCTGTTTCTGTTCCTTTACAAAACAGACGTAACTTATATAAATAAGAAATAGGTGAAAGCAAACTCAAGGTAGCTCGCAAAAGGGAAGATCCCACCGTAAAGGTTTGACTTAAGTTGTGGCACAAGCAAAGTTTGCATTAAGTTGCTTTTATCCGACTGAAACTACAGCAGATGCAGTTTAGCAGTGATAACCACACATGTTTCGAATCGTAGTGCCATAGGGATTTTGGTTGGGAATCAAATGTTGGTGTTTTCTCTAATAATACCGATAAAATTCTTTCTCAAGAAATCGATTACGCTTTTCTAATAAAGAAAATGATATTCGTTGATTGGAGCAAACTTAGTTCGGAGGACCTTAATGCTAGCTTTAATAACCCGAATCAAACACTTCATTAGCAGATTTAAAGCAGCAACTGTTGATAAGAAAGTCTGGTGCCCCACGAAAAACTGAAGCTGTTGATTACCGATCGCATTATTATACTCTATCAAAACCCAGAAAAGTATGTTCAGAATGGTAAAAAAAAAAAACTTAAACCAGGAATTAAGTCAAAACTATCTGAGATATCGAAATCGACTGACTTATCTAATTCGGTCAGTCAAAGGCGATGGTTTCAAATCCCCATTTGCTCAAGCAAAGGCATACCTCAAAAACAGTGGATTGACTCCAATCACATAACTGGAAGAAAGCAACTACACAATGTGCCACATATCATTACAATAAATGGTGAGTCAGCAACCTTTCAAGACTCTCCTGAAGCTTCTAACGACTTATTTAATAATTTGTTTTCGTATCAGTAAGTGAAAAGATTCATAAAGAAAATGCCAAGTCTAATTCTGAAGTTCCAGAAGATGCATGCAAACTTCCTGTACTAGACCTTACTATTTTTTCTTTCTCCTCGTGAATATTTTAGAAATGAAAAACATTAATAATAACTCCTAGCTAACAAGGCCCTCAGGGCACGACCGAATCTCATCTTTTATAAATGTTATCTTTCCCTCTATCTTGAGCGCTACTATTATCACATTTTTAAAAGTTTTATCGTAAACACAAACTGAACCAGTACAGGCTAATTTTCCTTTTGCCTGTCTTATGTAAAGTGATCGGGCTCTATTTGAGTTCTAGACCTGCAAGCTTTATAAAGCAATGTGGGCATTTATCTAAAAACTAGTTTCGATTCTAAAGCGGCCTCATCAGTGATTATGTATTACTGTAGTCTGCTGCTGTGATCAACAGCTCTCTGTACTTAGTGAAATGCATAATGGCTCTTTTTCTGGATATACAAGAAGCCGTGATACTGGACATCATAAAACTCTTCTTAAAAACTGGATGCAACTGGTATACGAGGAGTACCGCTTCAGTAGTTTCAGAGCTGTTTCAAAGAATGACTCTAACTTGTTAGAATTCTAAGTATTTATGGTCGTTTCAAACAGTTAGACATGAACTTTTCCATGGCTCAATACGGTGGCCAGTTCTATTCCTACAGTCCATTTATGATTGCTGTAATAACAATTTTAATGGATTATTGTATGAGTTTGCTGATGTTACTGACGGGCTGTTAATAAGTGACTCAATAGAGATGTCTTTGCAAAATCTAAATTGTGATCTGAGTGCAATTAGAAACTGGTTCAATCACAATAGGATGGTGTTAACTGTAAAAAAAACTCATATTCCGTTTTATCTTTCAAGAAAACTGTTAATACTGACGATATATTTTGAATCATGTGAGCAAACAAAAGACTGCAGATGCCCCAAAATGAATAAGCCCTCTAAAGTTAATTACCTTGGCCCAGTCTTTGACCAGCACATAAGGAGGACACAACATTTTGACTACCTAGTAAAGAAATTAGGAAGGATCTTGCAGTCATGGATTATGTTAAAGTCATACCCGACTTGAAACTTGGATTTCTCATATAATTGTAAAATTGATCTTGTTAGGGGGACACACTGCAAACAGTCTTGCAGATTATTCATTGGCTATGTAAGATACTTTTTTACCTACGTAAGATATTTTTTTTACCTACATTAGATATCTTATTACTGTCCCTACGGTCGACATATACTATGCTTTTTTGAATAGTTCATGGCAGTATGATGTGTCATGAGTTTCACGAATTAACAACCTCTGCTCACAATGCTGAAATTTATTGTTAAAACTCTTGATTTTCTCAAATTCAAGTTGCAGTCAAGACACTTTTCTGGTAATTAAATGTTCTCCAACTGAGATCGCCATACATTCACAAAATTATTTTTGTTACTAAAAGACATCATTATTTCATCCAGATCTCATTGTGCTGTGACTGATCGTAAGGTGATTGTATCAAAGAATAACATAGACGTTACTCATGAATATTTTACCTACATTGCCCCGAAAATCTGTAACCAACTACCACATGATATAAGCGTGTTGACGCGCTAGATATGGTAAAGGTCATGGCTGATTGATGTGGGCGAAATGGAAAGTCATACAATAGTCTTAAATCAGGTGCTCCAGTTTAAAATAATTATTGCATTATCATACAATGTATTTCGCTGCCAATGTTTTTTTTTCTCTTTTTCCATGTGCACGAGTGTTTTACTCAAACAGGACTTTTGTGCAATGGGTTTTCTGAATTTATATCCTCATGTATTTTAATTAAGGTTGAATGTTAGTCCTTATATTATTTTCTGTCATTTACCAATTCTACTCCATTTACCACACTTAAATACACTTCACTTACCTTCCCATTAGCATGAAAACTAACAATTGCAGAAAACAGAATATTTAATGGTAAATAAGAAATAAATTCCAAAATAGAGTTGATTTTCTTGGGAGTCTTTTATTCTTGATTTTCTAAGTTTTACTGTGACCAAGACAGGAAGTTGTTTTCATTGACCGTACATAAATTATAGTTTTATTATGTGTCTAGCAAATTTTCTCCTCGTCAGTAGTATTAAAGGTCTTAACTGTAAGAATTAAATGTTAAAAATCACAAACTTTAAAAAAAAACACAAATTTTCAAAGTGAGATATTTTTCAATGCAAAAAATAAATAGAATTGACACGAATCAAGGAGTTTGCTTTGAAGACTGGTCTTGTGAGGATACACAATATGCAAGTCTGTGAGAAAGAGAGAAAACACAACTGCCTCGACTGGGACTAGAACACAAGACTTCCCGTTTTCTAGCCGGGCTCTTTAACCACTGTGCTACCGGGGCGGGTACTGACTACAGGCTACAGCCGAGCTAAGTAGCTGTTCTGCAATGGTCGCCATATTGAAACTATCTCGCTATTACAGTGCAATTCCGTTCAAATTTAGAGTGTAGATAATCTAATTGGAATAAATTAACATGTTGAATGCAGTCTGGTCATTCTTAATCTGAATGTTACACGAATTTGAGATTATTTTTATTTTAAAACTATTTTTAGTTATTTTTAATTAAAAACAAAATATTTTAAAATATTATAATTTGAATTTTTAAATTAAAAACCTTAAAATTGTGAATCAATTTTACAATTATAAATTGTAAATTTAATAATTTAAAATAAAAGTATACCAATTTTAGAAAATAAAGTACAAATTTAAAAAGTTTTAAAAATAACATTTGAAGAAAAAAGTAATTAAATATTATTAAGAAATGAATGCAATAAAATAATAAAGTTTAAAACATGGAAACACAAAAATTAAAAATCAGACATTTTTCAATACAAAAAAGATCGTAGTGACACGCCCTTCTATGGTTTTAGGCGAATTCAAGGACAAGGATATGTGCACTTTTTGGCGCTTATGCTACTTGCTCCGTTTTCACATGTTAAGTGAATTGTGTGTTCTTATGGTTATTGGGAAGTGCTGCTAGTTGTGTTGGTTTATACTTTCGCTTCAAATCTCAAAGTAACACAGATTAATAAGCAAAAAAGGAATGGAATGTTTTGATCAGAGCAAAATTCTTACTTCGGATGAATTTAGTGCTAGTTTAATATTCTAAATCAAATACTTCAAGAGCAACTGTTCTGAAAAAGTCTTGTGTCTCAAACAAAAGCTGAAACTGTGGATTACTGATCGCATTAGTATACTGTATCAAAAACAATAGATATTATTTATAGAATGGTGACAAAACAACCTTAAGTCAGGAATTAAAGCAACTATTTCGGTTATACATATCGATTCACTATTTTATCCCGGTCAGTTAAAGATGATTATTATAGATCCAAATTGTTTAAGCAATTAACTTTGTGCAATGAAAAATTTAGATAAAAACAAAAAAAAAATTTTTAATTCGAATCTGAATGGCAGGTTGGCTTCCACTTTTGGGCACCTACATCGTTACATCGTTATAAATTTCCAGTTATGTAAATTCTGTATTGTATCAAAAATGTCAACTTCATTTCTTTATTACTTTCAATACAGAATTTGAAAAGTGGATGTAAGTACAAACCCACACATGACAAAGGCCGTACTACTGAAGGAGATAATGCTGTAAGTGCAAGGGTGCTTGTGCAGTAAGGTTGGATCTTAGTTTCCCAAATTTCGATGCTTACTATCTGTCACTGTGAGAGAATGACTTTCTTAACAGGGATGTCTGTTGGACGCATAATAAGACTATAATGAAGAATTGTAATAGAAATCTCTCATTGCTAGGATTCCACTAATCGGTTATGCCATGAGTAAAATGGGTTAAGCCTCTTCAGAATGGAAGCTAACCATTTTTACATAAAAGGTGGACTAGATCCAAGACTGTATTTCATTATACAAAAACTTATTGTTATCCCCTGCGTATCATTATTAGAATAATCAGTAAATCTAAACGACTCGTAGAGATAGTAAATATAACATGGTGACCATACTCCTCTCGAAGTGATACATTGTTTTCATCACAGTTTGTTTACCCATACTGATTAACTAATAACAAAGTGGTTATCTGTTAATATCGTAAACGAAATTGTAATTTTTAAGTTAATATTTTAGTACTTCGTGCCAATGATTAACTTTTTATATGATGACAAAACAAGCAGTGCTACATAAAAAGAAGTTTAAACGGGACGGAAAGCCAATTGGGCTCGAGATTGGTTAATAAATACGGATGCGAACCTATTTACGTTGCCTTTTGGACTTATATGTCAGACTGCCTGAGCAGGGAATCGAACCCAGGACCTTTGAAATCAAAGGCCAAGGTCCTACCGCTTAGCCAGACTGA
>JAHWFP010014304.1:25727-58720 GCA_023313725.1 Lithobius niger
TCAGTCTGGCTAAGCGGTAGGACCTTGGCCTTTGATTT
Organism: Lithobius niger; assembly: GCA_023313725.1. NCBI lineage: Eukaryota > Metazoa > Arthropoda > Chilopoda > Lithobiomorpha > Lithobiidae > Lithobius > Lithobius niger. The sequence continues at coordinate 25,766 of JAHWFP010014304.1, forward strand.
CAAAGGTCCTGGGTTCGATTCCCTGCTCAGGCAGTCTGACATATAAGTCCAAAAGGCAACGTAAATAGGTTCGCATTCGTATTTATTAACATAAAAAGAAGAACAGCGTTTCGAAATTTACAAATTTCAAATTGAAAGTCGAATCCAATTCATTAGGGCAACAATGCCTTTCAAACGGCAAGTCACCCGACAAATATGCAACAAGCCCCACTCCCGCTTTGAACAAGGTCCAAATCTTGTTTCAAGAAAAACGAACTAGAGCACGTATTAATCTTGGAATGCTTGTCATCCATACGCATACACCACCTGTACATAACCACTTAGTGTCAGATAATAAATATTTAAAACAATATTTTCCTGTAATTAAAACACTTAAACTCGATACTTTTGCTATCACTTCTACGAAACATGTGACCCGATTTGCATATACCTTGTCTTGCGACTTGGTTTCCCAACGGAGCAGGTTGGTCGTGCATTTCGGCTGCCGTTTCTGCTTCTCTTGAGGGGAGAAATTGGTGGATTTTATTCTTTTAAATTACCGTATTTATGCCTTAACATAGGGTGACTTAGTGACTTTTGCCATGCTTTAATTTTACTGTTAACCTGTTGACGAAAATTGTAAATTTTAGAAACATTGTTCATCTTTTTATGTAGCACTTCTTGGTTTGTCTTCATATAATCTATTACCGTACTCCATTGCATCATTCCATTCCATCATTCATCATCAATGATTAACTTCACAAAAAATTAACAATGCAGGACTTACCCATGTATAACTTATAAGCAGCACCCGCAAATGCGAAAGCATCTGTAAGATAAATTGTTTTTATTTAAATATTTAGACTAAAATGATACAAAACAATTTCATTATTACTTTCATCTATTGCTATATTCTTTCAACATCATAAGTTATTTTTATTCTCTTTTCCAGAAATATAAACCCACTTTTAATTTCATTTATCAATTTCGTTCTTCACGTAATTTAAGTGCCTGGTATACTCTAATAAATATACACAAATCACTGTAAATAATATTAAGGAAAATTGGAAATTAGCCAACAGAGAAAATTATACACTGGAAATAACGTAATTCAGTAAGACACCTTTATGCACTTACGTTTCGTCGGAGTGGCATGACCCGGATTCGAACCGGCTACCCAGTTCGCCCCCAGATTAAGGCGCTATACAAGTGATCTTGGGGAGAACTGGGTAGCAGGTTTGAATCCGGGTCATGCCACTCCAACGATACGTAAGTCCATAAAGGTGGCTTACTGAACTACGTTATTTCTAGTGTATAATTTTAGCTAATGGCTAATTTCCAATTTTCCTTGGTATACCCTATGAATGGGGCAATGTCCTGGATGGTTGCTACCCCAACCTTTTCTGGCAAGTAGTACTGTTGAAAATGAACCGCATACTTTTTTAATGAGCTTAGTAAGTAGGGAATGAAATAATATTCCCAGTAACCCTGTAATTAATAAGTTAGTCTGTTGTCAAATCACAAAGAATTACAAACAATAACGTCAAGTGTGCCATAAAAAAATATTTATATAATTGAAGTTTCAATCTAGTTGCTAAAATGTACACAAATACAAATATATGATTTTTAATTTAAATAAGCAAATGTAGAACTAAGAAAATTGCATCTGTTTTAAGTGCTGTTTTCCTTTACGAATTGAATTATTCCTAAAACACAAGAGCACTCAAACAGATGCAATTTTCTGAATTGTACATTGATTACTTAAATTAAAAATCATAAATATTTATCCCTATACATTTTATCAAGTAAAGAGAAAGTTCAATCAGAGCAACCTTTTTTTATGGCACCCTGGACAATTTTGTTTGTAATCCGTGTACTTTGATGTCATGCAGTAATGTGGACTGAAAACTGAAATTGATGTTATTTTAAATTTATACCAAACTAATATTTCGATCTCAACAACATTTATTGTTGTTTAGATTCCACTGTGACTTTTATATAAGGATAATTCTTTCGCTTCATGTTTCCTCAGAGTTTCTTCATTGTTGGCTAACTGCTGGTGAGCCAACAATGAAGAAATTCTGAGGAAACATGAAGCATTTCTTTGTTAGCATTTCTTTATTCTTCAGTTTATGCCTTGCTGGCATTTGCTGATAGGCCTTTGTTCCATAATTACAATGTTTAAAACAATGAAAAACAATGAAACTGATCGAATGGCTCGACCATTTGAAAAGGTGGTCTCTTTGAGGATGAAAGAGATCGAAATATCGGGCTTAGATCATGTTTCAGATCTAGGCGGGTACAGTAGTTTCTTCTGAAACGTTTTCAGAACAAGAATACGGAAAAAAACAACAACTGAACAGTTATCAAATATACGTATGGCTCCTACTTTTACTCTTGCACAGAACTGAATAATTTTTTGGTGTAAATATATTACCTTTCATACCTATCTACTATCTGGCCAAGCTTGGTAGAAAAAAATTGAATAGGTACGGAGATATCGATTGTTTTAATTTAGCTGAATTGAGGACTTCAATCATATACATGTTGGCCCATAATGGCAATACAAAAACGCAAACAAAAACATCAAGAGTGCGTAAAAAATGGTTTTGTAAGTGAACTTTACTTGTTAAAATCCATACGGATAATAATGTACGATGTTTTTATTTTAAATAATGAAATATGCAATTGAGAAAATTGCATTCAGGTTAAATGATGTGTTTTTCGAAATTAAAATATTCTTAAAGCACAACAGAACTTACACAGATGCAATTATCTGAATTGTAGTTTTTCTTCTTAAATTAAGTCATATTTTTTATCCGTTCACATTTTAACATGCATCAACAAGTATTTTAACTTCAATTACATAGCCCTTTTTTATGGCACACTTGACATTTTTGTTTGTAATCTGTGACACCTTTTTTACATTTCTTCGTTCTTTAGTCTATGCCTTGCTTATTCGTGTTCGTTTCTGCTTTTATTTTGATTCAGTTTAACATTGCTCAAACATGAAAAGAGTTCGTTTTCATTTTCTATTGCGGCATGCTAAGCATCTGAATACTAAGTTGAAGTGAACTCGTTCCAATGTATTTCATTGTAATTTTAATAAATTGGAATCGATTAAATAAGTGTAGGCTATAGAACGTGAAAATCTTCACTTAATTCATTAGGAAACCAGAAGTTTTCTAATAACTTGAATTTCTACCATCAACTTATTTGTAGTATTCCAGCTTCTTGAACGAAATTCTGAGAAAAGCACAATGGACTTAAATTTCCCTTCAGAAATTTCGTACAGGTATAAAGGTAATACACCATACTCCTACAACATGTAAAACAACTGTTTGTAGGGCATTGAAGTGACAACCAGAAAAAATTCCCAAACAAATAAAAAAAATGACTCACCTTCTATTGTAAGGCCTTCACTTACTGAAATAAACAGATGGAAAAATAAGTGTACGTATTGATTAGTATCACATTCCACAAATGGTTTTGGTAGCAATGCTGGAAGGAATTGAACGCTGTTCTCAAAAGTTCTGCAGCTTCGAATTTACATGTGAGAGAATTTTAACAAACATTTCTGCTATATTGATGGTCAATAGAAAGGAATACTAAGAGGTTCGTTGGACCCTTATCACCTAACTACAGTTCATGTTTCTGTTCCTTTGCAAAATAGACGTAACTTATATCAATAAGGAATAGGTGAGCCAAACTCAAGGTGGCTCGCAAAAGAATGCTCAAGATCCCGCCGTAAAGGTTTCACTAGAGTTGTGGCACAAGCAAAGGTTGGGGTAAGTCTTTTTTATCCGACTGAAACTACAGCAGATACAGTTCAGCAGTGATAACCACACATGTTTCGAATCGTAGTGCCATAAGGGTTTTGGTTTGAAATCAAATGTTGGTGTCTTCTCTAATAATACCGATAAAATTCTTTCTCAACAAATCGATTACGCTTTTGTAATAAAGAAACTGATATTTGTTGATTGGAGCAAACTTAGTTCGGAGGACCTTAATGCTAGCTTTAATAACCCGAATCAAACACTTCATTATATACACGTCAATATATTCGAAAATGCGTAATTTTGTATGTTATAACCGAGCCATTCACATCAAATTCGAGCTCAAAGCTAGTTTTGGGGCTTTGGTCCTGCAGCAGAATCCATTGTATTCTAACGTTTCGTTTATGTTCTACCCAGAATACAAAAGTCTAACCAACCAACCAACATTTTGTAATTTGGTGTTCGTTATATGCTACGCTTAGCTCTTTCGCTACGCCAATTACTTTGAGCAAATGTTTTACGCCTGCCATCAGGCCAACCTTTAAGCTGTAACCAGACTGGCTGTTTGCGGCTGCATGGAGTCGCAGCATGGTGTAAAAAAGACGTCAATATTGGTCCTTAACGCAACACCAACCATACGATTGCAGCAATTTTGACCTTGTAGGCACGTAGTCGCGCATTGTTTCGCACGAAATTTTCTTCTGTCTGGAGAAGCCTTTACACTATTTTATTTCTACAGTTGCAACATTAGCAGGAAGATTTTGGGGGATTCTGGGTGTAGGAGAGGAAGTGACTTGTCTTGGTCTCTCATTTCGTAATGATGTGTAGTTTAGTGGAGCTCACTGTGTTCCAACCGTTTGAGACAAGAAGTTGGTTCGGATTTCCATAGCACGGAATTATATAAAAAGGATTATTTTGATGCATTGAAATTGTAACAATGTGTAATACTCGCAGAGAATATTGATATGATTAGTTTTTATGCGTGTGCTGAAAGCCAAGATCGACAACATTGCAAGATCGCAAGGTTGTAAGTTAGAATAGTTATTTTGGAATATACGAGACACATGATTTCAATTCAATTAAATCCAAGAATCAGTATGTACTGGTGTGTAATACCTTTTTACAAGAATTTGAATGTTTTCTGCCATTACAAACAAATAGGGTTGCGACAGAAAAAACTGAAATTCGTTTGCAAGGGGTGTTAATGCAGCTGGACAATAGTGAAGTCACGATTAGTAATATTATGAAGTTTTGTTTACTTGTTGATACATTTATGTGACCCTCGTCTATATACCACTGGAGTTAATTGTGAGTACATTCCTTTACTAGTTTTGATTTGTGTACATGAAATACTTACGTGTTGGTGTAGTTGAAGCAAGTAAGACTAATACAGCCATTACGATAAAGTACTTCATTCTGCCTGCAAGGTAAATGCTGAAATGTAAGGTAAAGTTATTAATAAATGAAGTATTTATTAATATGCCAATGCTGGTGCCAACTCGCAAATCATTAGAAAATAATGTTATGATTCAGACCTACATCAAGTGGGGTTGCTATGTAGAGTAAATTTAAAGTAAAACGTGGGGTTGCTACATCAGATGGGGTTGCTATGTAGAGTAAATTTAAAGTAAAATTGCTGTTTTTTAAAACGCTGGATCGAATAGTAAAGGAAACAAGTCCGCATTACGATGGACACCAGCGTCTACCATCCGCGATAATAAATTTGAAGTATCAGTTGGGCTTTGGGTAAGTTGTTCTCCATCATTTCTTGCAAAACCATTCACATTTATCGCCTTTTGCTTTGTTAGGGTCATTATTCTTATCAGCCAACCCTACTATTTGAATTCGAACGTTTGATTTATCCCTTCTCAAGCACCTACTCTAAAAAAGTTATTTAAAACCAGTGTCACGTTATGTTGCCTCTCTCTGTCACTTTCTTGATCCTTTTCCAAATGCGGGATGCCCCTATATTTACCTGCGACATACAGAGTTTGGCCGGACCAACCTCTCCCATTATTTTACTAATGTCAAACTATGACCAATAGCTAGTTCCCTGCACAATTCAATTTCATCAGAACAAACAAACTGACATCTACCAAAAGCAATACGCCCTGCTCCCGATAGCAAGAATCCACCACACGGTCATTAAAATCTACAAAAGCATTTAATTTTCAGGGGATAATTTTCCCCCTTGGTTACAATAAAAAATACACAAAATGATAACACACTTTCACCAAACGTTCAGCATTTCCAAGCATATCCCAGATGGAGGGTTACAACTGAACGTTTGGTGGAAGAGGGTAACCATTTTGTGTATTTTTTATTGTGACCAAGGGGGAAAATTATCCCCTAAAAATTAAATGTTTTGTGGATTTTACTTACCGTGTGGTGGATTCTTGCTGTCAGGAGCAGGGCGTATTGCTTTTAACCTCAACAACCACATTCAACTTCAAGTTGACATCTACCACTTTATCCCATTACTCTGACTGAATCTTCAGATATCCTTTTACAGAAAATGATATTTTTAACCTTCAAATACCCATTTAATACAATTTTCAGCTATGGTTGCGCTATTTACGGACTAATTTCCCCGAACTCACATCAGAACAGAATTACTTCTTTAAAAAATGTACTGAAAATCGCATCTGTATCACTTAGGTTCAATTCACACTTTGAGTGCCCACACGACTACTTTCCCTTTCCCTTATCTATTATTGCTTTGAGGTTTCTTAATTCCACATTTTATACACTACACTAATAGTTCTTACATTAACTGAAAATATAAATAAGATTGTAAGATAAAAACAATGAAAGAGCTGATCCCACTAGCACGTGCCCATTTTTTATATCCATTTTCCCCTCACACTTAGTATTTTCCTCCTTTACGATACAATAACTCCGTCCTCCTCACTACCAACATGGGACCACAAATATGACGTACCTTATTTTATTTTTAAACATTTTAACCGACACTTTATGGAATGATGAAACAAGTTTGACCTGTTTCAAAATCTAAGGCAATATTTGATCTCGTTATGTTATGCATTTTGCTTTTTAATATTTAATTTAAATTAAATAGTATAGAGAATTCGAGAGCATGACTTAGTCTTAATAATAAATAATACTCTGTCTCTTTACTATTAATGGACTTACGCAATTATGGCAAATTCTTATGATGAACTTCTCTTCATGGATTCCAATCCTGTGTGGCAGTCGAGATTAGGTATGGAAAGTCTTCGATCTGCATGAAATTATGTATATCTCTAGACGTTATTGTTACGCATTTGGAATATTATTTTACTATCAGCTTCAAATATGCAATGATGGATAAAATAAACCTGCTGGGTAATCTGAAACAGGCGGCATGCTCTAAATCATGCTTTAAGTTGTATAATAAGTAATAAAAATGTAAATATTTACGTATTTCTCCAAGAATTATTAGGACAACTGAACACAAAATTCTATACTCCTCGTTTTGGAACCACTTGTACTTTAAGTGCATCCTATCAAAAGTAATTTAATGGTAATAACATTTAAAGATGAATATTAACATTACTGTAAATTATCTCCTTTAACTCTCTTCAACTGATCGCTCTACTTCATAATAATTCCTAGTTTAGTAGCTCAACTTGAAATACTTGATTCGTCATTTGGTAAATGCAGGGTTTACTTGTAAAGTGGTCATATGGAATCATAAATATCTTAGCTTTCTTCACACTAGGTAAGCAGTATGGTCATGGTGGCAAAGATCAGCCTAGTAGGCCAGTATGATCCCTGTGGTCCCGTTTGCAAAATGGAGTTGAGAGAATTTCTCACTGCCACTTAGTTAATGGGTCCGTAGACATGAAAAATCACCGAGGTGCTTGTCGGCCATAGTGCCCCGAATGCTGCTATGGCCAAATCCAATATGGCCACCATCGGCCATTATGAAAATTCAACTTTTTTGGATATTTTAGGTATATTCACATGTGATAACTCTAATGGTACTGAATTTGGTACGAGGAATTCTTTTCTGATGTTGTTCTCACCTTTCAGGGTCATCTTTTCCTGCAAAAGTTATGGTCACCGAGCGGTAGAAAACAGGTGAAACAGGTCAAATAATTAAGACACCTATAATTCAATACAGAAATTTGTATTTATTCACTGGTTTTATATTGCCGATGATATATTGTATTGTCGTTTATGAATAACTCAATTAAGAATGTTTACATTTTCAAATAACAATGTCTTCAATGTGTGCATGCAATTTAGTTTTTCCGTGGTGGATTTGTGCAGGACGAGTTATCACTGTTTCCATGGCAGAGTATGACGCACAGAACTCCAGCAGAACTGCACCCACAGTGTTTAGTGTTGCACTTTCCTGAACACTTGCATGTTTTGAGCACACTCCACGGCAGAGCTTCAGGCATTTTGATGGGAGAACTGCACCAAATTGTGCTTCCTATCCATGCTGCAATGGTTTCAGTCTGGCATCACATTCGTTGGCTGGAGTGAGAAGGTGACACAGCCTGTAGACCAGAAATCTTCTCGTTAGATGTGGCCTCTGGACTTAGTCTCTGGTTAAATGAGAGTTGGGACTTAGTCTCTGGCAGCATGGAATGGATGATCTCACTACTTGTAGGAGGGAGAGCATCAATTCCAAAACTGGCACGGATATAGTTTTCTACTCTATGCTGGTCGAACGTGTCAGAGGTGGTAGTTGGCCTGACCCCTGCCCAGACACGTACCAAGTACTTCTCTGCTAGTGCTGCATCTTGCTCTAACAAAATGTCTGTCTCTCCAAAGTTTGCCAGATACTGTGCTGGGTCATAAGCCATAGCTGCGTGCTTTGTCCGCACCTTACTCATGCCTTCATCTCCGGTCAGTGTGCCTTGATCACTGCTTTGGCCAGTGGTCCTCCAAGTTGAGAAATTGCTTGATGCAGTGGAAGCATGCGTCTTTTTTTTTTTACCAGTGCCATACTGCTGCCACATCTCCTGCAACCCCAGGGTTTGGAAGTATGGTGTGTAGTGTACTGTAGCACTAATGAGAAAGTGTCTGTGTCATTGGATATCGTGATAACTCTCTTGCACTGTTTCACCCACTGTACGTGCACCACAAGCTGGACATCTGCCTCCTCGATTCAGTTCAACAGGTCAGGTATCTCCTCACCACCAGACTCTTGCTGGAAGCACTTCACCATCAGAAACAAGACCCTAGCGACAATGGTAGCATTGCCATATTCGGATTGCAGACAATATCTCAAACCAGGAGCTGGATATTCCACTTGTTTTCCTAAGAAGCCCAGAACTTGTTAAGTTGCTGAGGGACGGACATTTCTCTGTTCAAGCCAATGATGTCGATGCCTATTGATGAGTCAGTACGACGCATGCACTCCACTTCCTTAAGAGGCATCTTAATGTAGGAATCAAGTATGAGATAAACGAACTGCATACTTTCACAGATACGTGAAGCTGAGGTTAAGATGACGTCGATGGATTGACCATATCCAGATTAGAGAATTGTACTAGTGGCATCTGCCGGATTTTAGACATGAAGTTGGCTACAAAATGAGTGGAAAGTCAGGACCTCACTTGATGACGTAAAGTTTAGGTTCAATCTCGCCAATAAGTACTAACTTTGTGGTGTGAGTGGAAAGATCACCATCGAACAGTGAGGATGCTGAGAGCACATTGTGAGTAAGTATCTGTCTGAAGTCCATGCCCCACTCCTTAGCAATGTCCATGTTCCTTTTTGCCTCTGCCATTCCTTGAATAAGAGTTCGTTCTTCACCTTCTCAATGTTTGATTGTATTTTCTGAGGTTGGTCAGAGAACCTTGGCAATTCTGACATGCAGATGGTCTTCTTTCTTTTCTTGGTTTTCTCAACCAATCTTTCCTTGCTGTATGAGCGGTAAGTATGCTGACCATTCTCATGAAACTTGAACTGGCATGTAGCCACCTTACAGTCAAGAGTCAACTTTGTGTGCAGGTTGTGTAGTGGCACGGGCACATCGACTGTCACTGAGCATGGATTCTGCACAAAGTCTAACAGCTTAGACACGTTGTGGATAAATGTGTGACGACGCGTACTTCTGAAAGCATGTTGCAAATGGCATTCTGTGTGGTTCATGGGATGGTTAGAGGTGACAAAGTTGAGGAGACTAGTGATAGACCCAATCTCGTGGAACAAGAGCTTAAACTCTGCCACACCACTGGCATTACGTGTAGTTCCCACTACATAGTTACCTCCAGGACCCTTCAACACTCGCTGGTTGGTGTGCTCGACCTTCATGTAACCTCCGACAGCACAGACCATCCGGGCGTTCCTGAACAACCCACTGGCCCACGGCACGGAGAAGTGTCAGTAGAGCTCAGGATGTATGAACTCTGGCACTTTGATTTGTCAAGATACCAAGAACCACAACACAGGTAGTAGATGCAGCCACATTCTACAAAGATTGGCATAGAATCCTCAACAGTAGCTGCAACTATGTGCCAGTTGCCCTCTCTCTCGGATACTACATAATTTTTGATGATTGCGACTAACTCCAGACAAACTCCAAAGAATTGGTAGAGCTCAGACTTGGCCTCACACAACTTCTCAAGTTTCTGAAAGTCCTGATGCAATTCCTCCACTTGTCCAATCAGGGCCTGAAACTCTTCGGGACAATGTTGGCTTTCAATAAGTTTAATTTGCAGCACCTTCAACTGCACCAGCAGTGGATATGCAGCATTGCAGCTCTGTCCTTGATATTCCAGAATATCTTCCACTGGAGTAAACGCATCAGATCCTTCACAATCAGCATACCAGTGAGAGCCCAGACAGAATAGCTGTCGTTTAGCACTAACTCTATCCCACCAGATCCGAACACTGCACACTTGATCAGTGCATCATCTGGGCCAGAACCTCTCTCTCTGTCAGTAGCGTGCTCAATGGTGTGGATTAACGAAATCAACATTTAATCGAATGTGCTTCACAGGAGATTGTTCGTGATCACGGAAAGGTCGTTCATTATCATGCGTGATATGGATTCAGTCTAGCTAAAATCCAAGCCTTCATTCTCAATTATTTACAAATTTAGTTTATTAGATCGTCTCTCCTCCAAATCACAACATAATTCATACTTTAAACTAATTTACTTCTAAATTATAACAAAACAAACCATCGTTAGCATCAAACAAGATGTTTTCGTAGCTAGGTCAAATTTCGTCGTGTCAGTGCAACTTGGCCAGCAGTCTTAGGAACTTGCATCCAGACTGCATTGTAGTACGCGCTGTTAGTGCAAAAACCTTTCAGTTCCGGCAACAACCTGCATATTTCACATGGAAGCTGCTCACATGTTGTAGTTTCCAAAACCAGCGGGAGACACTCACGGAAGTGACGACGTATAACCGTGATGACGTCATCAAACGGCCATCACGCGATGTACTAAATCTCTATTATGTTCGGAACTAATTGATGAATCCTATCGTGCGACCTATTGTTGGAAAGATAATTTAATTTGCTAAAAGAAATCCCTGAACAATATATGCCATAAATCTGTTAGTTTTGGTTTAATCTGAAGAAAAACATGAAATGGCTACTGTGCGATATACTAATTGTCAATTATCTCTTGAACTAATCGATCAATATTTTCGTGCAAACTAACGTTGGAAAGGTAATTTAATTTACTAAAAGAAGTGCCATAACGATGTACACCATGAATTTATTAGTTTCTGCGTAATTTGATGGAAAGCACATTATGACGTCCCCAAAATGGCGACCATGGTATACATATACTAAATCTCGTGTATCTCCGAAACTAATTGATCAATCTTATCTTGCGACCTATCGTTGAAAAAATAATTCAATCTTCTAAAAGAAATGCCAGAACAATGTATCCCGTAATGTCCATGTGATTATTTCTGCTTTATATGTCTTTTGGAAACGGTGAATTATTAATGCTGTGTCGTATTGTTCACAGTGCGTTACTTCAGCAGTGGTCTTCAAAGGCCCACGAAGTGTACAGGAAAGTCATTGTTTAATATGACATCTCTTACCTCTCTTAGTACACTTGCAAGCAGATAGAGGCTACGTTACCTCATCAGTTGTCATCCATCACAGAATATCATTTAGCCGATTTGTGTTGCCTCTCCTTAAACGACTATCTGAACTGTCATGTCATCACCCTGATTCTGATAACCTCTTTCTGCAGAATATGAAGGGCTGCGGTGCTAATCTTGTGTGCGTACCTATTTTATTTTACATGTGATGACTTCAGAATGCTGTCTACCCTTCGTGGTGTTGCAACACAGCCTTGAACAAAGTTTTCATTCCAGCCACTACCTGCTAACTCAACAACCAAATCATTGAAATTACAGCCATTTCTATGTGCAGCTTTGTGCTGGTTGATCGGCCTTAAACTGGTGTCTGTAATGGATTACTCTTCTTAAGAATACTTATTATAATGTTCATGGCACGGCTATTTGGCCACCTCTTCCTTCGGAAGGAAGTTTCTTCTCAACTAGCGACTCAAGCTTATCACAAACAAGCAGGTAAACCAGTCTGCACTCTTAAGGTAGTCAACCTCGCAATACATTCCCAACGTCACAATTTCTTCCAACACTTTCCGATTATATTCTACAGTGTCAAGCAAAATTGTGCCATTCGTTTTATCAGCAAAGCAAACAGTCACATCTGGATCTTGGCGAAGTTCCCTTAATGCTTACGTTGGTCAAAGGAAAAATTAAAACACTGATGCGCTGGCTTTCTGTACAGCCCGGCTGTGAGAGGATGAAGCAAACTTGGAGCCCAAGAATAACGACCCGCTATTACTTGGAGATAAGCTGCAAGGTTGATGTTGTAGAAAGTGTCAGAAAAAGGAGTAGAGGGGACGAATTTAGGGTCCAATTCAAGCACAGACATCTCAACATCACTGAGAACTCTAGACAAAAGATTTAACCCTGGGAGGCTCGGGGAGAGGAGTAAGAGGAGGGGGACGGGAGTGGGGATCCCAACAACTGGGGTAGGGGAGGGGGAGGATGGCCAACACCTGCATACCAGCAATGGAAAGAGCCCCAGCAAAGGGGGGGTGGAAGGAGGGGGCCACCCACGAGGAGGAGGGCTTACAGAAACATGGTCTCCAACAAGCATCGACACTGTTCCCAGATCAGTGAAGGAGAGGGGATGAATACCCAATTTCGACAACTTCCTCAAATGCGATCGTCTGGTTTTAGTTCCAATGACATCACAATGCATGGAATCTTGAACAACCAAATCATCGAATTCCTCATTGGAAAGCACAAGACCGAGCTCGGACTTGAGTTGACTGACATCCCTGGCTAAATTCTTCAACACCCGGTGGCACTCCAAGATTCTGGCGTTCAGGAACAGAAACGTGCAATTGTCTCGCAATCTGTTTACCCCTCACATAGTCCAAGTTAGGCTTAACCTTAATCGATTTCGTAAAAATACGTTCTCTTCAACAAGCAAGGTTGAAGTCGAGATGGCACTTTAATTTTGTCTGTCTCTGCATATATCTTTCAAACTGTTTTGCAGTCCGAACAACTCCAGCAGTATAAGCACTACTAAAAATGTTAAACACCGGTAGCCGCCGATAACAGTTGCAATAAACTGTCATAATGAAGTAAAAATGGAAAACAAACCCCAGCAGTCTGAAAAGCGAAAAATTCACCTAAAACAGTCAACTTAAATTTTTGAAGCACACATGTCTTCTTCATCAGAAGCAAAACAAAAAACACACAGAAAAACAACAGATGTTACATGTTGTTAAGCAGAAGACAGAGAAAAATTTAAACTTCCACCCCACGTGTCGCAACCCCTGATCTGTATGCATCGTTCTGGACTGGTTGGAAGTGAGGAAGCTCCCAGCGCTGATCCAATTTGGTGATCATTTCAGGCAAAACAATGCTTTGAATTTGATCGTAGGTGGGACCAGTGAGGTTCATAAGGGGGACTTGACTGCGGAGAAACGTTTAATAGCTAAAGACTCAGGAGCACGCAAATGGGATCCTTGCTTGGGATTAGAATGTAGGAGCAATGAAGCTTGGTCCCAAGCAATATTGTGATTGGTCTTCTTGTGGTGCTGGGCGATGGCATTATGTTTCACGCCCCGTGGAGTGGCCCCTATGTGTTCCAGAAGCCTCATCTCCAGTTTCCACTTGGTTTCACCTATATACACAGACTTGCAATTGAGGCAAGGAACTTTGTAAACCACCTTGCTTAAGGATCTGATGTTGGGCGGTGTTAGCTTGGTGAAATCACAACAGTTGACAACAGCAGGGGCTGGTGGTGGCTGGGGTAGGGTTGGAGCTGAAGATGAGGCGGCTCTTCTGCGAGTGGGGTAACGGTGGTTGGGGCGAGGTCCAGGTGGGGAGGACGAGGCGGAGGAGAGGGAGGGGGGTTGGAGGGGTTGGGAAATCGTGGAGCAAGGAGCCGAGGACTGAACGAGCTTCTTTAGGTTTAAAGTATATCTCATGTGGCATTGGATTCCTTGATGGCTTAAAATTCTGTGGGCCACTTCACTTTTATGTGGTAAGTACGTCACATACTTAATCGAGAAGGACGAGAAGGAGCGGGTACTGGGGTCTGGACCTTCGACTTAGCTCGGTTCCTAGCTTTTTTATCTCGTCGTTAATCACCTTGGCAGGTTAACCCCTTTCTAGAAAGATGGTCTTAGCACAGTACAGAAAATGGTCTCATTGAGGAAGAGTGTTCAATAACAAGGGTGAATTTGTTTCTCAGGAGAGCTTTGAAAAGGTGTCAGGGGTGTGCTGACGTGAAAGGCAGTCCTCTACCAGTATGGGATGGTTTCTGGTTCTTTATGCTCTTGTGGGTAAAAAGCACATCAAGAAAAGCTAGCTTGCCCTCCTGTTTACCTTCCCGGATAAATTGGATGGATGCTATCCAGTCGTTGAGCGCCTTGAGAATGGCATTATGTGAAGGCAAACCAAGCAGTGCTACATAAAAATACAAACAACGTTTCGAAAATTATCAATTTTCGTCTTCAGGTTAGCAATAAAATTAAAGCATGGCAAAAGCCACTAAGTCAATCTATATTAAAAGCAAAAAAACAGTCATTCAAAACGGATAAAAACCACCAATTTCTTCCCTGAAAATAGGCAGAAATGGCAGCCGAAAAGCAACGACCCACCTGCTCTGTTGGGATGCCACGTCGCAAGGCAAGGTGTATGCAAATCAGGGTCACGTGTTTCAAAGGTGCGCTGTATTCGTTTTGTGGGTTTTTCAATATACCTGGCAAAATATTCGAGTTTAAGTGTTTTAATTACAGGAAAATATTCTTTTAGAAATTTATTATCTGGCACTAAGTGGTTATGTACAGGTGGTGTATGTGTATTGATGACTAGCGTTTCAAGATTATTCATGCCCTGGTGTATTTTTCTCGAAACAAGATTTGGACCTTGTCCAAGTCGGGGGTGTGGCCTGTTGCGTATTTGTCTGGCGACTTGCCTGTTGAAAGGCATGTTGCACTAAAGAATTGATTCTACTTTTAATTTGAAATTTAATTTATGGGATGCCATACGTTCTTTAAGTTTTTGAAGGGATTGTCCCACACATGTAGCAGTACAGGTTGCCTCCGTACAGGGAATTCGATAAACAGTATTGCGTGTGGAAAGCATGTCGTCTGATTTGTTATTGTTTTTTATTTTCATGGTGCATGGTCAGTTGCTTAATATTTTGGTGGCTGTTTGAAACAAGTCGGATGTTATTGATGTTAAGTTTCTTCTTAAGGACTTCAGAGATGCCTTTGAAGTAAGGCAGAGCAATGAAACTAGTACGGGGGAGGGGGGGCGTTTTGGGGGTCAAAGCTTTTGAAATTAATTTGCTAACGTACCCTAGTGGGAACCCATTCTCAACATACTTTTGCAAAATGTAATGAAATTCATGCTGCAATAAGTCAGCATTACTGGTGTGTAAGACACGTTTAACTTCATTAATTACTACATTACTTTTGTAGTTGGCATCGACATAGGAGTTGTAATGCAGGGTGCGAGTCGACTGCATACTTTTTCTGAAGTGTGTGAATTCGATTAGGCTATTATCGTTAATAAGGACGTTTACATATAAAAATGGGATGGAATTGTTTTTAGAGGACTCCATAGTGTAAGTGAGTGATATAGCGATGCTGTTGAGAAAATCAAGGATTAATAACTTCAGTTGTGTTGGCAGAAGTGCTAAACTATCGTCGATGTATTGCTTGTAATATTTAATTTATGGAAATTTTTCAACCAATTTATTGTCGACTGCATTCAGGACTATGTCACAAAAGAAAGTTGAAAGTGGGCTTCCCATCGGTACACCATTGATTTGTTGATAATATTTGCCTCCATACTCAAAGAAGGCGGTTTCAAAAATGTCTTTTACTGCACTGATGAAAGTATCATTATCCCACCCAAGCTTGAGGAGAGAGGTGGGGAGAGGGTTCGTTTGTTAATTTTCGAGAGATTTCCGTAAGGATAAAGTCTTGGTCCAATGATGGAAACATTTTTTCGACATCAAAGGAAACAAATTCAAACCCTGGAGGCGCTTGATATTCTTCCAGGTCGTGAACAATTTTGAGTGCATGGGGTAGTATGGCGCCATCAGCGAGTTCTATTAGAATGGGTTTAAGGATGCACCTAAGCTCAATGTTGGGAGTAGTCTTCCCACTCATAATTAACCTGAGAGAAAAACCGGTGTTGTGGGTCTTTATCTGGGGAAAAATACAACAGGGGTGGTGGTCGACTTTCAAATATTTTTCGACAAATTCCGGTGTAATTCTGTCTTTGGTTACAAGTGCTTTAAGGAATTTTTTTAACACGAGCGTTGTATTTGCTCAATGGGTTGAAAGGGAGCTTTTTGTTAATAGGGTCATTGTTGAGTTCATTAAGTATGTTAGATTCGAGTTTCAAAGTGTCTAGCATGACGTAGCATTGCATTTGTCAGCTTTGCAGATGGTGATGAATGGATCTGATTTGAGGGCCCGAATGGCAGTAAGTTCTTTGAAAGAGAGGTTTGGGATTAAATGCTGCTTGAAATTTCGCAGTGCAGAAAGTGCTGCACCACGGACTTCAGAACGATTCAGAACAAATGAAAGCCCTGCTTCGAGCTTGGCGCAAAAGACTGGGACAAGTTGCCCAATTTTTAGTGTGGGTACAAATTTTAGGTCCTTCTTAAGCAAATTAAGTGTTGGTGGGTCGAACTCCTTATGAGAAACGTTGTGCAGCCACGCATTTGTAGGGAACGACTGATGTATGGATTTAGACGAAGGAGCCGACAATTTATCAGGGATGGATGGGGGGAGGGGAGGACTAGAAATGTGGATTAACGTGTTTTGTTGCGAAAGTGAAGTTGCAAATTGCGATAAATTAGAGGATAACAACGTATGCAGTTTAATGTAAAGTGTATTTTGAAAATGGCAGGAGGCCATAGCAGAAAAATACCGTAGGGCAGCTAAAAATCGTTGAATGAGCGTGGGTGGTTGTGAAAGAATGAGAATGAGCGTGGGTGGTTGTGAAAGAATGAAACATTTTAACTGGTTATGGTGAGCATTTTTTAACAAATGTACGTCAGCATAGTGTTGTGTAAGAATAGCACGCACGTAGAGTGCCTGTGCCTCAAGTGAAATATGTTTAGCACAAGAATTCGTGAAAGCAAGAATTTGATTTTTTCAGCTAGGTGAATAAGACTGCAACATTCCTTAGTGAGTTCTCTAAAAATATGAACAAATTGAGCCGAAATGATAGGGCGAAGCCACTTAAATATAGGCTGCTTAGGGTAAAACATGACAACAGCAAAATATAATATAGGTTGATATATAGGTTTTAATATAGGTTGACTTAGTGGCTTTTGCCATGCTTTAATTTTATTGGTAACCTGAAGACAAAAATTGATAATTTTCGAAACGTTGTTTGTATTTTTACGTAGCAGTGCTTGGTTTGCCTTCACATAATCTATTACCGTGCTTTTTTCTCCATTGAGAATGGCATTGCATTCAGCTTTCAGAGGTGAGGCAAATACATCATCGATGTCTTCCAAATAAGAAGCTCCGGAAACTTATGAACAATCCATTCATCCAAGAACTGCATTACCAACTAAGACAATGCTGGAGAACGAGAGTATCCCATTGGGGTTCCTCTTGTTTGCTGGATGGTGTGGCTCCTAAACGTAACGTAGATGGATGAACTCGTCTTCAGGAGTTCTGTCACATTCGTGTTCATCCTTATCAATCTTCATCCTCTTGGCCGAACGGTCCAACATGGAGAGAATGAGGGAGTGGGGGGAGGCGTGGAAAAACTCTAACCACGTTGAAAGACATAAGCTGATGTTCACTCGTGAGGTTGACAGCTTTGATGGAATCAAGAAGCTCATCCGTATTTTTAAGCGAGTGGGTTCACCAAATGTACTTTCGTAACCTATCCTTAACCAACCAGTCAATTGGTTTGACTTGCGCATGTTTTGCAGAGGTAATTACCCGGAGCGGGAACCCAACTTTATTGGACTTAATCTGTGCAAAAATATGGGGAAGGCGGGCGCCATCGAAAGGTTTCAATTTAGCCACCTCTTCCTTCGGAAGGAGTTTTCTCTCAACTAGAGACTCAAGCTTATCACAAACAAGCAGATGGACCGGTCTGCACTTGAGGTAGTCAACCTCGCAATACATTTCCCGACGTCACGATTTCTTCCAAAACTTTCCGGTTGTGTTCTACAGTGTCAAGCAAAACTGTGCCATTCGTTTTATCAGTAAAGCAAACAGTCACGTCTGGATCTTGGTGGAGTTCCTTTAATGCTCTCAGTTGGTCAAAGGAAATATTAGAACCTGACGCGCTGGCTTTCTGTACAGCCCGGCTGTGAGAGGATGAAGCAAACTTGGAACCCATGAATAACGACCTACAATTACTTGGAGATTAGCAAACAAAGGAACCCCAAGGGGATACTCTCGTTCTCCAGCATTGTCTTAGTTGGTAATGCAGTTCTTGGATGAATGGATTGTTCATAAGTTTCCAGAGCTTCTTATTTGGAAAAAGTACATCGACGATGTATTTGCCTCACCTCTGATAGCTGAATGCTGTGGCATTCTCTAGGTGCTCAACGAGTGGGAAGCGTCTATCCAATTTACCCGGGAAGTTGAACAGGAGAGCAAGCTAGCATTTCTTGATCTGCTTTTTACCAACGAGAGGGTAAAGTTAGCTTTTCACCATACAAGAAACCATCCCATACTGGTAGAAGACTGCCTTTTACGTCAGCGCACCCCCTACTTCGTTTAAACTTCCTCCTGAGAAACGAATTCACCCATGCTATTGAACACTCTTCCTCGAATGAGATCGCTGACCATTTTCTGTATTGTGCTAACACCACCTTTCTAGAAAGGGGTTATCCTGCCAAGATGATTAACGACGAGATGAAAAAAGCTAGGAACTGAGCTAAGTCGAAGGTCCAGACCCCATTATCCGCCCCTTCTCGTCCGATTGAGTATGTGACGTACTTACTACATAGAAGTGAAGTGGCCCACAGGATTCTGAGCCATCAAGGAATCCAATGCCGCCTGAGATATTCTTGAAACCTAAACAAGCTCCTTCAGTCCTCTGCTCCTTGCTCCACGATTGCCCCACCCCTCCAACTCTACTCCCCCACCACTCCCTTCTCTGCCACCGCCTGGATTTCGCCACAACCACCGTTACCACACTCGCAGAAGAGCCGCCGCATTTTCAACTCCGACCCATCCCCAGCCTCCAGCTCCTGCTGTTGCCAAGTGTTGTGATTCCACCAAGCTACCACCGCCCAACATCAGAGCCTTAAGCAAGGTGGTTTACAAAGTTCCTTGCCTCGATTGCAATTCTCTGTATATAGGTGAAACCAAGCGGAAACTGGAGACGAGGCTTCTGGAATACATAGGGGCCACCCGACGGAGAGTGAAACTTAGTGGCATTGCCCAACACCGTATGAAGACCAATCACAATATTGCTTGGAACCAAGCTTCAGTGCTTCTACATTCCAACACCAAACGAGGAGTCCATTTGCGTACTCTTGAGTCTTTAGCTATTTCTCGCTGCCGTGCCCCTCTTATGAACCTCACTGGTCCCACCTACGATCAAATTGAAAGCAGTGTATTGGCTGAAGTGACCGTCAAATTGGATCAGAGCTGGGAGCTCCCTCACTTCCAGCCAGTCCAGAACGATGCATAGAGATCAGAGGTTGTGACGTGCATGGTGGAAGTTTAGATTTTTCTCAAATTCAAATTCTTTATTCTAGAGCGTGACCCTTAGTCGTACGCTCTCCACAAGATTAAGGATATAAAAACAAAACACAACTCAATAAGTCGCAATACACCAAAATCACCACACTGCCAAGCAACAGAAATCACACTCTTTGCCCCTACAACCTAGCCCCTGTACGTACACAATAGTCCACTACTGGCAGCAATGCCAGACACACACTCCAAGAGCAACTGCAGAGTCGGATGGGAAACCACCCACCTGAACAACACTCGACATTACCTGGCATACCGCTTGTAGACTAAAAGGAAATATTCCGGTGTATCGTCTACTCCACACACAAGACATAACGGAGAACCTACCCAACCCAATCTACGTTTGTGCGCACGCAACAATGTGTGACCAGTGCGTAGCCGACTCAAGAGACAGGCCTTCCAACGCGGGAACCCATTAAGCACTGAGCGCTGATCGCATTTCGGGTGAATTGCAAACAAATATCTTCCATACCTGCCGAAGCCACTCACGGACAAGCTGCCTCCTAAATCTCACCGACAAAACCAAACCTATTTCCTCTGACCCTCCAACTACCACTTCCTTAGCCAACATATCTGGCATCTCATTGCCCTCTATCCCCGAGTGGCCCCGCACCCACCGGATGACAACATTCCCTGACTGAGATGCTAGCCAGAGTTTCCAGACAACAATAAAAACCAGAGGATCCCCTTCTTCCAGATGGTCGACTGCCCGCTTCAGCAACCGAATCCTGCCTGCGAATCCATCACAATGGCAAAAGATGGAAGCTGCAGGTCCAAAGCTACATCCAATGCTACTGACATGGCTGCCAATTCACATACCGTGCATGACGCCACCGCGCTCAGATGACACCTCACACAGAACTTCAGAGATGGTATCACTACTCTCACCCCACCCTCGCGCTGAACCCTCCGAAATGACGCGTCACAATAGACCTCACACTCTGCGTGTCCCAGAGGAAACAATCGCATAACCCCCGAACACCAAGCCCACGGAATAATAGGACAGACACGCTGAACATCCCAAAGCCTTAGGTGGGATGCTACTTGTAGAAGCAACACACCATGCCCCACGGCACCTAACATACCGCACACTCGACTATCCCATAGTCACGAAGGATCCTCCCAACCGGGTCTTCCCGGCCATGACCTATATTCCGCATGCATAGAAGAACCAACAGCTCTTTCGCACGGAAGCACAGTGGGGGCTCGCCACACTCTACCCAAAGTGCTTCGACAGGCGAAGGCACCAGACAACCAGAGACAATCTGTAGGCACTCATTAATAGCCACTTGCGGCGTCGTCATATGACGTTGTTCCGAGCAGAGGATGGGCAGGTGGTAGTCTAATACAGAGTGCACAAAGCTCCTGTACGTCGACAGCAGAGCACCTCTGCAGATTCTCTTACGCTGGGCTAACACACGCAAGATAGAGCTTCTTGCCTTGACCCTAACACGAAGAGCACTCACATGGCCGTTCCATTCAAGGCACTCATCAAGACCACCCCGACATAACGGACGTGGTGCACTGATCAAGTGTGCGGAGTTCGGACCTGGTAGGATAGAGTTAGTGCTAAACGGCAGCCATTCTGTCTGGGCTCTCACTGGTATGCTGATTGTGAAGGATCTGATGCATTCACTCCAGTGGAAGATATTCTGGAATAACAAGGACAGAGCTGCAATGCTGCATATCCACTGCTTGTGCAGTTGAAGGTGTCTGCTGCACAACAACTCCATTGACAACAACAGAGGCAGGAGCACGGCTCCTTACTGGCATACGAACAAAAACAACCAGCTCAGTCTTCGCTGGAGCAAGTTGCAAACTCCTGTCAGCAAGACGTGCAACAGCCACAGCCAGAGCCGCTTGTATATGAGGCAGTACTTCCGACACAGACGAACCCACAAACAGACAATGTTTGCAGACAGACTAAGCTCCTGCAGCACATCATTGATCGCAACAGCCAATAACAACGGACTCAAACAGAAGCCCTGTGGTAGGCCTCTGTCCGAAACAGCCTCGATAGACCAGAAACCATTAACCCGCGTCACGAACCGTCGTTCTCCTAACAGAGCAACCATAGCAGCTGTCAAACACTCACCAACGCCCGTACCCTCGAGAAGTTTTCTGTCATATGCTTAACAATATGTAACATCGGAGCCAGTTCCAGAATCGACCACCACCACCCCCACGGATGCGTATATCCAATTGAACTACCGATGTTGAAGGATTCTGGGCACGCCAAACCCCAACCGGTTCATTACCTCAAGTGAATTGCCAAAGCTGGTTCCTAACCTAACCGACAATAAGAACAAAACCAAACAAAACTGACAATGACAACCCCCCATCTGAACTGTTTACTGTTTGCGCACCGTGCAAAAAAAAATGCTGCGCTGTACCGTCCAGATGCCGGCTAAGATAAGTAGTGGCTCGCGCTGGAGTCCTCTTCCAGTGGGTGGTA
This sequence comes from Lithobius niger, assembly GCA_023313725.1. Lineage (NCBI taxonomy): Eukaryota > Metazoa > Arthropoda > Chilopoda > Lithobiomorpha > Lithobiidae > Lithobius > Lithobius niger. Next base: position 48,207 of record JAHWFP010014304.1, read on the forward strand.
GTCGTCTGTGGGACTGGTTCCGTAAGATCCGTTGTTTTTCTGAATGCTTTTTTGTTTTGCTTCTGATGAAAAAGACAGGTGAGCTTCGAAAATTTAAGTAGACTGTTTTAGTGAATTTTTTGCTTTTCAGACTAGTGGTGTTTGTGTACAATTTTTCTTCATGATCTCAGTTTGTTGCCACTGTTATTGCCGGCTACCGGTGTTTCACGTTCTTAGTAGTGCTCATACTGCTGGAGTTGTTTGGACTGCAAAACAGTTTGAAAAAACGTTTGTCGACTTCAACAGTCAGTACTTTCCTAAAGCACCGAACAGAGCGAACAGAATGCACCACTGTTAGAGACAGCTTCGCTCTTGGCAAACTTGACGTTGCGCGTGCGCAGTGATGTTGCGTCAGCCATTCAGTATTTTCCTAAACTACAATACAGCTCAACAAGCTCAGCAGAGTATTGGATACGTCATACCTTCACCGCGACAAGACCTGGCTAATGGATTTGACCAGGATTGGCTAATAGATGTAACCAGACGAGAGCAATTCCAAATTGCGAACCATCTCAGGGAGGTGGTTTGCTGGGGTGGAGGTTTGAGCATGCGCGATATAACAGTTTTGACGAAACAGATTCATCGCTGACGATGTTGACGTCAATCAAGCCACATTAACACGGATATTAGCAGGGAATGAGCCAAACTGTCACCAACAGTGGTGCGTTTGGTTTGCTCTGGTTGGTCGTTTAGGAAGGTACCGCCTGCTTGTCAGAGAGAACGTATTTACACGAAATCGACTAAGGTTAAGCCTAAAGTGGACTCTGTGAGCTGCAAACAGATTGCCGACCATTGCACGTTTTTGTTCTTGAAAGCCAGAATCTCGGAGTGCCACCGGGTGTTGAAGAATTTAGCCAGGGATGTCGATCAACTCAAGTCCGAGCTCGGTCTTGTGCTTTCCAACGAGGAATTTGATGATTTGGTTGTTCAAGTTTCTATGCATTGTGATGTCATCGACACCAAAACCAGACGTTTGCATTTGAGGAAGTTGTCGAAGTAGGGTATTCATCCCCTCTCCTACACTCAATCAGGGAACATTGTCAATGCTTGTTGGAGACCATGTTTCTGAAAGCCCTCCTCCTCCCCCTCCATGTGTGTGGCCCCATCCTTCCAACCCCCCCCCCCCCTTTGCTGGTGCTCCTTCCACTGCTGGTCTGCAGGTTGTTGGCCATCCTCCTCCTCCCCCTACCCCAGTTGTTGGGATCCCCACTCCCCTCCCCCTCTTCTCCTTCCTTCCCCCCCCCCATGTTAAATCTTTCGTCTAGAGTTCTCAGTGATGTTGAGATGTCTGTGCTTGAATTGGACCATACATTCGACCCTTCTATTCCTTTTTCTGATACTTTCTACAACATCAACCTTGCAGCTTATCTCCAAGTAATTGCGGGTCGTTATTCTTGGGCTCCAAGTTTGCTTCATCCTCTCACAGCCGGGCTGTACAGAAAGCCAGTGCATCAGTGTTTTAATTTTTCCTTTGACCAACGTAAGCATTAAGGGAACTCCGCCAAGATCCAGACGTGACTGTTTGCTTTACTGATAAAACGAATGGCACGGTTTAGCTTGACACTGTAGAGAATAACCAGAACGTGTTGGAAGAAATTCTGAGGTCGGGAATGTATTGCGAGGTTGACTACCTTAAGTGCAGACCAGTTCACCTGCTTGTTTGTGATAAGCTTGAGTCTCTAGTTGAGAGAAAACTCCTTCTGAAGGAAGAGGTGGCCAAATTGAAACCTTTCGATGGCGCCCGCCTTCCCCATATTTTTTCACAGATTAAGTCCCATAAAGTTGGGTTCCTGCTCCGGCTAATTATCTCTGCAAAACATGCGCAAGTCAAACCAGTTGACTGGTTGGTTAAGGATCGGTTACGAATGTACATTTGGGGAACCCACTCGCTTAAAAATACGGGTGAGCTTCTTGATTCCATCAAAGCTGTCAACCTCACGAGTGAACATCAGCTTATGTCTTTCGACGTGGTTGGACTTTATCCAAGCCTCCCCCACTCCCTCATTCTCTCCATGTGGGACCGTTCGGCCAAGAGGATGAAGATTGATAAGGATGAACACGAATGTGACAGAACTCCTCAAGACGATTTTGTCATCCATCTACGTTACGTTTAGGAGCCACACCATCCAGCAAACAAGAGGAACCCCAATGAGATACTCTCGTTCTCCAGCATTGTCTTAGTTGGTAATGCAGTTCTTGGATGAATGGATTGTTCATAAGTTTCCGGAGCTTCTTATTTGGAAGACATCGATGATGTATTTGCCTCACCTCTGAAAGCTGAATGTGATGCCATTCTCAAGGTGCTCAACTAGTGGGAAGCATCCATCAAATTTACCCTGGAAGTTGTACAGGAAGGCAAGCTAGCTTTTCTTGATGTGCTTTTTACCAACGAGAGGAGAAAGATTAGCTTTTCAACGTACCAGAAACCATCCCATACTGGTAGAGGACTGCCTTTCACATCAGCACACCCCCGACACCTTTTCAAAGCTCTCCTGAGAAACTAATTCACCCGTGTTGTTGAACACTTTTCCTCGAATGAGACCGCTTACCATTTTCTGTACTGTGCTAAGACCACCTTTCTAGAAAGGGGTTATCCTGCCAAGATGATTAACGACTAGATGAAAAAAATTAGGAACCGAGCTAAGTCGAAGGTCCAGACCCCATTACCCGCCTCTTCTCGTCCGATTGAGTATGTGACGTACTTACTACATAGAAGTGAAGTGGCCCACAGGATTCTAAGCCATCAAGGAATCCAATGCCTCCTGAGATATCCTTCAAACCTAAAGAAGCTCCTTAGTCCTTCAGTCCTCAGCTCCTTGCTCCACGATTGCCCCCATGCCTCCAACCCCCCTCCTCCGTCCCCACCTGGACCTCGCCCCAACCACCGTTACCCCACTCACAGAAGAGGTGCCGCATCTTCAGCTCCAACCCTACTCCAGCCAACAGCCCCTGCTTGTGCCAACTGTTTTGATTCCACCAAGCTACTACTGCCCAACATCAAATCCTTAAGCAAGGTGATTTATAAAGTTCCTTGCTTCGATTGCAATTCTGTGTATATAAGTTAAACCAAGCGGAAACCGGAGACGAGACTTCTGGAACACATAGGGGCCAATCGACGGGGCGTGAAACATAATGCCATCGCCCAGCACCACAAGAAGACCAATCATAATATTGCTTGGGACCAAGCTTCATTGCTCCTACATTCCAATACCAAGCAAGGATCCCATTTGCATGCTCCTGAGTCTTTAGCTATTAAATGTTTCTCTTGCAGTCGGGTTCCCCTTATGAATCTCACTGGTCCCACCTACGATCAATTTGAAAGCATTGTTTTGCCTGAAATGATGGCCAAATTGGATCAGCGTTGGGAGCTTCCTAACTTCCAGTCAGTCCAGAACGATGCATAGAGATCAGTGGTTGCGACGCGCGTGATGGAAGTTTAAATTTTTCTGTCATCTGCTTAACAACATGTAACATCCGTTGTTTTTCTGTGTTTTTTGTTTTGCTTCTGATGAAGACGAAAGGTGTGCTTTAAGTAGACAGTTTTAGGTGAATTTTTCGCTTTTCAGACTGGTGGTGTTTGTTTACAATTTTTCTTCAAGATGTAAGTTTATCGCCACTGTTATTGCTGACTACCGGTGTTTCACGATGCGGCTTAAGACTTAATAATTTTAAGTTTTAGAAAATGACCGTTCCTTAGTCGACACTAGCATGGGAATAGTAAGCAAAGGTTGCAAGCCTGCACACGCCTGCTTTGCTGTTTTTAACCGTTGATAGGTGGAGAAACACAGGAAAGGAAAGCCACAACCCGTGGATACACGTAATAATAACCAAGATGTAAATCTATAATAAAGCTGTAAATTTAAATATTTAATTCGATTGTTTTCTCTCCCTCTTCCCTTTCGTCCTTTCTTTTTTATTATTTAAGTGTGTCCCCCCCCCCCCTTTACTGTCGTTCAGGGTGGGTCTCCGTTTAGCTGTATCTTTTGCACCCCGCACGTTACGCCACTGACCATTGGGAATATGTACGCAGCATTATGAAAACATCTTTTAGGCTTATAATTTCAGACTCCCCAGACAACCTTTTTATTTTTTGAAGTTAGTCGTACCACCCAAAGACATTAAAACAACATCCACAGAAAAGGGCAACGAATAGCAATACACAGACATTTATCAAAAACTAACTGCACGAATGTTGACATAGTATACAATCATGCTGTTGTAAATCTAAATCAACTCGTTCCATTTTCTTTCAGTATTTGGAAAGAAGGAATCCGCAAGACCATCTAGAAGCACCCAAGCGCTTCGCCCATCAAATTTAGATTATTGGATTACCACAGCGTCTTATGGTTGGCATCCAATTGTTCAGGACATTGTCAGTGTTTAGGCGAAAGCTACCTATTGCTTCTCTTACCCAAATTAAACCGGCATTTTCTGGTATTGAATATTAAATAATAATCCGACAGAAAGCTTTGGAAATTGTAAAGATCAACGGGGTTTACCGAGTAGACAACAGAGAGTCCTGTTTCAGAGCTGTGCATAAAGGATTTCAGTACGAAAAAAGGATGTCAACATCGTTGATTTCATGCTAGCTACTACTACTAGCTAATTCCACTCACGTAAAATAATTTACGCGACCAATATGCTTGAAACTTAATATTCAGATGAGATGCCTTAGATAGATGCCTCCAATAGATGCCTCTTATGGTTTAACATTTGGAGAAGTTACAAATTCAAAGATTGTAATAATTTGTAATGCTGTTTTCGTGAACGTTGGGAACATGCCATCTGTTTTTAAAATGGTTGTCCTCTGTAGCCGACTAACAATGAGCCTGGTAAACTTACTGTTTCCGTTTCACAATTAAATCAAAATGTTGTATTGTAATTGTAACTTATCTAAAATAAATAAAGTGACGATTTTCTTCAGGCTGTTCAAAAATGATTTACAATTATATTTTCAAAAGGACCTCACAGTCAATACTAACATAAAGCAAAACCATAAAACAGCCAAAAGGGGTGATATCATACAAAAACCCCATAAGAGTGAAGGGACCCATCAAGTTTTTGCCACAGAAAGTAGTGATATCGGGAGCCAAAATGGCTGCCACCAAGTTTTTCGTACCAACTGTGATCACTCAATCTTAACTGAAACCTCGGTGATTGTCAGTTAAACTTGAGTAATCACGGTTCGGACCACAAACTTGGTGGCAGCCATTTTGGCTCTAATATCACTACTTTCTACGGCGTAAACTTGATGGGCCCCCTTACACTTATGGGTATTTTGTATAATTTGTATTACACTGCACCATATTGCCTTCTTCGGGTGGTCATGTCACCCACAGGAATTTTTAAGTAGTCATTTGGGCTTAAGAGAGTATCCCTGTTGTGGATCCTGTAGAAGTCTGTTGTGTTTGAGTTTGCCACCCACAGATGGCGACACTTGTCTGCATCACAGCCTATGCCCTGCATTTAAATATTGTACTTAAGATAAAGTAACTTCCGGTAATAGTTAATATACAAAATGGTTGACAATGTCTGTAATGTAGAATGGATTTCAACCCCAAAAACTCGTGGATTTATTCCAATAAACATAGAGAGCTGAACACTCAAAGATTATGGCACGCGAGCAAGAATTCAAGCCTGGGAAAAGGATGAAGGCTTTGATGGATTGGAAACGCTAAACGTCGACCACGCCCGAGAGCAACCTACCATGTGAGTAGGGAGGATCCCAAGAGACGGCAAAGTATTTAAGGGCAATCAATCGAAATAGATATAATTTGGTCATGGAATGCCTCAGATAGGAAGAGCGAACATACTTCATACAAATTCAGCGGGTATTAGCGGGATTAATTGGTAAAATATCGAATCGGGAAAACGACCTTCGGACCATTTGCGAAAAATAAAATAGCCAAAGGTGAGCATGCAGCGCCAAGCGTCACCGACGGCAAGAAAAACTGACACCCAAGAAGGCTGGACTGGAAACGGCATCGGCAGAGTCGATACTCAAACGCAGTTAAGACATAATCGAAGTGCCAGACGTTACCTGAAGTACAATATATAAAAGCAGGGCATGGCTGTGGTGCAAACAAGTGTCGCCATCTATGGGTGGCAAACTCAAACACATCATGTCCCAGGCAGTCGGCGATCCCTTCTTTGGACCTAAAGTGGCTGCCATTTCAGTGTATTCGGCAAACCAGACACACATGTGTCGTAACCGAATTTGTTAAACACCATCCGTGCGCTATGGAGCTGCACTTTCTCAAGCATGTCCACTAAAAAAATTGTTTCAGGGTCCCACACCGCAGTAATTGAGTTTTAAACAAACTAAAGCGTTAAAAACCAGCTCTCTAGTGCGCGTCGTTGTACCAGCCAAAACACAGTTTATGAAACGAACAGCTCTTTTATGAACAGGCTCAAGACTTGGTCATTCCAGTTTAGCCTATTGTTAATTTGAACTCCCAGAATAGAGTCTTATCAACCACCTGCAAAGCATCATTACCGATTTTGCACTCGGGAATGACAACCCCGAGTTCCTAGACACCACTAAAACTTCGGTCTTGATAGGATTGAGATTCATTGTCCACTTCTTACATCCCTCTTCAGTTCAATCCACATCACATGTAGCCGTCTTCTGTCGGCAGCCTAAGTAATACCACTTGTGTCACTGTTGCCACTTGTGTCACTGATGTGCGCAACTAATTGAAATGGCAATCTTCAGCCGACAGAAGGAAAATGCACCACTTAGGCCATGCAAAGTTATAAAAATGGTTCCCGGGCACAGAAAGTTTAAAACTGATGAGGGATGAGGCTTTTTTATTTTATTTTTTAACACATTTTGTGGTACAAAAAAAAAGACTGAAGTTAATTTTTATTGGAAGAACAAGTCGCTACTATCAAAAGGTGTGTTTGACGTTTTCAAATGGTTGACTTACACCTAAAGCCGGTTTAAAATTGCTCAATCCCGTAAAGTTTTTGTCCCACATTCAGTTTGCGCCGATACTTACGCCATCCTGAATTACCGTTTTTTGCAGTTTCTGTAGTTTTCAGAACTAAACCAAACGAACGCCAGCACACTTGATGTAATGACACGTTCGTCTTCTGTAACCAATCCATCCAAATAGTGGTTGACGCTTTTATTTCTCATTGAAGCAAAGATATTTAAACAGGAAAGTTGACTCCTCACATTAAAAAAATAAAAAAAGCCACATTGCGTCAACACCGCATGTAAAAAGCTATTTTTCGTAAATTTTTATTCAAAGCTAGCGCAGATCAGATTTCGGAAACACCAAAAAAACTTATTTGATATGAGGCGTTTTAGTTGATGCGATGGATTATGTAGTACCGTAAATCGTGGATTAAACACCCATGGGCTTACGCAGTTAATTTGGCAAGAATAGTGGGGTGGGCTTTAAATCAAGCATTATCAATTTTCTACCCTTTCTGGACATCTATTACAGAAAAGTCGAAGCTTTTGAACGATCTTTGAAGACCAATTTTTACATCCTTTTAATTGCTGTGAAGAAGGGAGAAGGCTTAGGTGAGAGATGCCCAGGCCTTGAGCAGGTGCTAGGAGCTAAAGGAAGAGTCCACTAAAGGAAGAGTACATGGAGGGGGAAGGGGTCAGTAAACATTGCAAGCAGTACTATCTTTATTCACATCGTATAACTTTCAGATTATTTTTCGTAGAAAAATGACAATTTGAGGGGTGGGCTTTAACTCAACTATTTCACGATTTTGACTTTACAGCATTTTAAGTGGTGGGCTTTAGCTTCAACTGGGCTTTTAATATACGATTTACAGTATTGACACAAAAGTAGTGGTCAACCTACTGTTGACTTTGGAAAAGTCACTAATGCCGCGCCTATTATTTTTATTTCTTACAAACAAATTGATGCGGGAAGGCCTGAGAACTATTTTTTTTACTTTACATGGCCTTACAAGCGTTTTCGTATTTTCAACGGCTGCACTCTTCTGGATCCTTCTAATTTATGTTCCACCCCAGATTTTGTGGGTAGGCATGGTCATGCCAGATAGATCAAGCGCTACCAATGCAACAAAATGGGCTGGTGGGGTCGTTTCTTCCCCCGAACCATTATTGACTTGAGCTATGATGTTGTCTTTTCCACAAGCGATTTATCCTTTGCTGCAAAGTTGGGAAAAGACTGTCAGCCTCCAAAATGCAGCCATATTTGTTAAATTGTTACTTTTATTTTGTTATTTTGCTTATTTTGTATTTGTTTCAAACTGTCGTGCATTACACATTGCATTTATATCTCTTGGGTGTTGCAGTCATATAAATAAATAAATAAAAAATACGTCTGAACACTGTGGGATCATCTGCAAACACTGCTTTACCATGCTGTGTGGATTCAATCAAGTCATGTATGTAAATCAAAAACAGAATAGAACCACTAACGGATTCCTGTTGCAATCCAGACAATTGAGTTGATTGAATAGTTTCAACACTTTAAGCGGATACGAAGGAGTTAGAGACAGTATCGACACTGTCTTTTAAATTGTGCACGATACTGGCTGTAACTCCTTCTTATAAGCACACCAGACAAGACCAGAGCCTCAGTTGACTTTTTTCCATTCACAACAACAAATTGTCTTCTGTGTTGAAGGAAGGTATGATACCAATTCACAACACCATCTGATGCACCATAGCCTTGAAGTTCCATTCGAAGCAAATCGTGAGACACAGAGTTAAAAACTTTAGCCATGTCCAACACCACAAGGTCAACGGTAGGTCCTTCATATAGTGCACTAGCAATGTTGTGTATCATGTCATGTCCAGAAGAAGCATTAGCTCACACAAAGATCCCTTATGGAAGCCACACTGTCGCTGCGAGAGAAGACCGTTGATTTCCAAGTGCGTCGCTAGGTGGATGACAAGAATGCCCCAACATTTTGCAGGATATCAATGTTAGTGAGACTGGACGGAAATTTCCCACACCATTTTTCTTTCCACCCTTGCGCAGTGTTACCAGTGCAGTATCCTCCAGTCCTCTGGCACAACAACTTCGCCCAGACTGTCTAAAGATATGCAATAAATCCACGCACTTACTGCCTGCGTCCCTTTAAGCATCCGACCGACAATGCCATCCAGACCTGGTGCCTTACCCTCCTTGACGGTAGAAAAGAGGTTTACCACACCAGCATAGGCAATTTCAAAATCTGGTATTACACGGTTACTTCTTGACGCGAATACTACAGCTGGTCATTAGCATCGGGCCCTGTAAAAACAGACTCAACGAAACCGTTAAACTCGTTTCCCCTTCAGTCTGTGGGCACCAATGCGTTCATACGTCATACAACACAGGCGTTATTTCGATCCTTCATACACCTGCACTATTTCTGAGGTGCAAGTGCAGAGTGCACACTTAAGTGGCGTGCTAGATTAGCTTTCACTGTAAAAGTGTCGCCACATTCTTCACAGCAGAAGGGCTTCTCTAGACTATGTGTACGCATGTGTGGTATTAAATTAGATTTATGGTTAAATCCCTTGCCACACTCTTTGCAAGAATAGGGTAGCTCGGCCGTATGTATACGCTTATGCACTCTTAAATATGAGTTAGAGCTAAATGTCTTGCCGCACTCTTCACATTCATACGGCTTCTCGCCAGTGTGTACGCGCTTATGGTCGACTAGACTTGCATTAAGGACGAAAGTTTTGCTGCATTCTGTACACTCGTATGGTTTCTCTCCAGTGTGTACACGCCTATGTTGCAGCATTTGAGTTTTTCGCAAAAAGTCCTTGCCACACTGTTCGCATACATACGGTTTCTCTCCACTGTGTATACGCTTATGAGCCTTCAAGTTAAACTTGTTTTGAAAGTTTTTTCCACACTCTTCGCATTCAAATGGTTTTTCTTCTTCCTTGAGAACCAACGTGTGGTGTTGTAAATCTTCTTTGCAATAAAATGGTGCACATTCCTCGTTATTGTAAGCCATGCCTCAGCAGCAACTGACACAATAAAGTTGTTTATTTAGTGCGATGTTAATAATAGTCGGTACGATCAGAGCTATTCATTATAGATGACTAACAATATTCTCACTTGTTTTCAGCATTGTATTTTAGCTGGTTGCTGTTGGAAACGACGGATAATAAATAAGGCTGTGGCTCAGGTCCCGGTGACGGGATCCAATTTATAAAGACCCAGGTCCCGGTGAATTCGTTGAAAACTAGGCCTTCAGCGTGTTAAAGTGAACCTAACCAGGGTACCTAACCTAACCTAACCTAAACTAACCAAACCTAACTAAAACTAATAGGTTTTTTTTATAAACTACGTTTTTTTAGTTTGCCGGGATCCACACACGCAGAACTCCGGTCCCGGCAACGCGTCCAAATAAGCTTGAAACAGTTACGGCCCAACCGGGACTAGAGACACTGCGAATAAAATAAATTGATCAGGGATACCTCGCGTAGCAAAGACATCAGCCCCAGAACACCGCACTAATGTCTTTGGTACCACAGT
>JAHWFP010014305.1:608-18144 GCA_023313725.1 Lithobius niger
CTCGACAAGTTATGACAATAAAATGGTATCAACACCCATTTTTAACATCCATTTCTACTGGTCCCCCTTTAAAAAAATTTGCAATAAAATTTTAGCCTTCTCCACGACCGTGCGGGTCTTACACCATGTTTGTTTTTAAATGAAATCACCACATTTTCAGTTAGCTGTTACTTCCAATTACTTTGATGCTTTAAGAACCGTTCTAACATAATCGCCATCTTTTTCTCATTTATCTGGGAAGAAGATGGGGAAAAGTGGATAGGGGGATCACAATATTTTGCTTATTTCCCACCCCACCCTGACGGTAAATATGTCACGGTCAATACCTGTGTTATTTTCTTAACTTTAAAATTTTCACCATATGAATTAACGAAATGCATTGTCTAATTAAAATTGAGGGAGAGGGAGAGAGAAAAATAATTTTAATTTTGATTAATTTTGATTAATACGCCTTATCGACCATTAGTTCCCTTTATATCCCTCCGTTTTAACTTTCAATCAATGCTCATATGCACTTTTGAACATTTTTAATTGTTAGTTGGGGAGGCTGGCAAAAAAAAAATATATATAATCAAAATAATGTTGTATTAAATCCACGTCTGTTTGCTTTTGAAAAATAAAATGCATATTTTATTTTTAACCCAGTCATGATTTTCATCTTCCTTATACCATCTTTTGTTTAACCAAAATTATTCAAGTTTCTATTCAATTTCGAACTTCATTTCAATATTTCCCTTCCAATAAAATTGAAGACCCCGTGAATTTTGAATTTGTTTCCAGAGTGTCCGTACCACATGCAATGTTTTCAGCTTTTAAGATTTTGATTTCTAGGCATTCACACTGTTTATTTCCCTTTATTACAGAAAATGACAACGGACCCAGCCACTCCTAGGCCGTTACCGTGAATTCCCTTCGCCGTTGCTGTTGCCGTGAGTCGTCATCACTCGTCCGACGCGTTTATTTAACAGCGTTGGCGATTGCTGGCGACCCGACAACGAGCATCATCTAGCGGCGAAGTACAGCCCTACCATCCTAGTCCTTCTGCAACCTGACCCCAATCATCGACATCATGCAACATAATTGATTAAAATTTTAAATTAACGCTTTTATTTTCCTTTGTACCCCTATCGTTAATGTAATCGTCTTAATTAATTCCACTTAATAGTTTTCATCCAACCAACATTTTTAATCACAACCTTTTAATCTAATCCATTTCCATCACTACCACCTCTACGGTTTTAATTTTCAGTACCATCAACCTGATCCGATAGATGTAGTAATTTCCCCAATATGTTTAGTATTATCCCTGTTTTTAATGCCAAAACACATCATTCTGTAAAATTTTGCTCATCTAATGTTTTTAAATAAACTAAAAAATGTAATTTAAATTTTGAACACTGAAAAGCACGTCTTTGAATTTATTTAATCGTTATTCTGACACATGTACATTAGCTATTTTAAGATTTTCAGTATGCATGCAATACTATGATTATTTTTGAAAAAGTCCGTTTGAACTTAAATTTTGTTTTCAGCAATGCTTGTATGCAACGCCACGTTTTCCCACAACCCGCTACAGGGTTCTCGCATATAACCGCACGGCTGGCGGCCATGTTTTTCCTTTGTTCTCCAACAGAAAATTATGCTACGTCGTCCTCCTCGACTCTCGCGTCGTCCAGTTGCCTACGAAGCCTTATTTCTGGCGTACATTTACTGCTTCTAGTTTGATAAGAGTGCGCTGCACCTCTAAAACGTTGTAAGTCTAATTCTTGTTCCAATTTAGTCTGTTTAATTTTCAAAGCTCGAGCCGATCGTGGTTCGACATATTTACGTTTTCTAGAATTACCATCGCCTGCTTTATTTAACGCGTCGTTGGCAACTGACGACTCGGGATCTGGAGCAGACGCTTCAAAATCCGGCACCTCCATTTCTGCAGCTCGGTCATTCGGATCCAAAAGAAGTTCAGAAATGTATTCTTGTAATTTTGTTTCAGCAACCGTTAATTCCCCGTTAACTTGTAACGATAAATCAAGATCAGAAGCTCCGTTAAAAGGTATAGGTTGGTTTTTACGTTTTATGAAATATGGTCTCAAATGGTTAACGTGAGCACGATAAATTTTCAACGGATCCAAGAAATGAACTACTCTTACGATGACATCGTTAACAAATTCCATTATTCTGAAGGGACCCGCCCAACATTTCTGAAGCTTAACGGAGATCTGCTTTATAGGAACCCATATTTTTAATAATATGTAATCATCAACGATATATTTATAGGGCCTTGCCATTTTATTATAAAAATTTTGAGACTTGATAACAGATTTCCAATTGTGCATTCGTGCTACCTCGAACGCAGCCTGAAGTGTCTAGACGTACCACGTAATCTTCACTGTCATAACAGATTTTAGGTGGCTCAAAAGCCAATGATGCTGGTAAGCGATATTCACAGCCGAAATGCAAAAAATGTGGACTAACTAATGTAGCCGCTGAAGGCGTGCAATTTATAGCAATAGTTACCATTTCTAAATAACGACACCAATCGTTGGGACAATGAGCGGTGATCTTACGCAAAATGGTTTCGATTTGTTTGTTGCAATTTTCAACTAACCCACCTACCCATGAAACATTAGGTGTGAAATTAATTTGTTTAATTTGCAACAGATTAGTCAATTTAGCCATAATAGTATTATTTAGTTCACTCCCATTGTCCGATCGGATTTGGACGGGACTGCCAAATTTAGCAATTAGTCTAGAAAACACTTTCTTAGCTACCGTTTCCGCGTTTTTATCGGGAATGCCCACTGCGATGGTGTAGCGAGAAAAATCATCCACCATACTGAGAATATAGTTAGCCCCGTGGTTACTGGTGTGCCAAGGCCCAATGAGATCCAAGGACCAAGACAAACCTGGCCTTTGCAAGGGGGTATAGGCTCTGAGTTCCGCCTTATGAGGTCTGTTCGGTCTAGCATAAGCTTGGCAGACCTGACACGACTTTACGTAGTCGGCAATGTTCTCAGCCATTTTAGGCCAGAAACAGTGCAACTGTATTAAATCCAAAGTTTTCTTTCGGCCCCGATGCCCGGCCGCTGTAGATGAATGATAATCTCTAATACAGAAATTTACTAGGGATTTAGGAATACACATTTGTGCTAGATTTTCAATTCTGCCCTGTTCAGGGTCGGCGAGCCGGACCCTATACAGGATCTCGTCATAATCCTTGAAAAAGATGTTGCGTTTGTTTGAGGCATCCAAGAGTTCTTCTGACGACTGATCTTTAAGACGTTTAATTATTTCGCCAAAATAGGGATCCTTGCGCTGTTCAGCTGCTAGATGCGCGCGCGTCCAGTCCGGATACTGGCTGCCAAGAACAGCCACTGGAATCTCAACGCGAGATAGTGCATCTGCAACTGCCAGTAATCTGCCAGGTCTATGACGTAAGCAGAAGTCGTACTCCCTTATTTGCAGCAAAATTCTCTCTAGTTTAGGAGACAAAGAGGACGAGTTGTACAAAAAAAATTATAGCCATATGGTCTGTGGTTAAAAAAAACGTTTTACCTAATAAATATATTCTAAAAGATTCGATCCCATTTACAATGGCTAAAATCTCCCTGGTTGTCGTCGTCTGCTTACGCTCACTAGGTGTGAGTGTTCGGGAAGTGTAGGCTAAGGGATATTCAATGCCTCCGTGCATCTGTGACAAACAGCCACTCACCGCAAAATCGGATGCGTCAGTTTCAAGGTAGAATGGCTGCGTGAAGTCTGGGTGCTTTAACGTAGCGGCATTAACCATCCCTTTCTTTAATTCCCTAAAAGCATTTTCCTCTGTCTCGCCCCAAACAAACTTGCAATTTTTTCGTCAGCCTTGTTAATACAGAGGCATGGGTGGCGAACCCTGCCACATGACGTCTGTAATAATTGCATAGCCCGACCCATTGGCGTACTTGTTTAGGATTTTTAGGTGCAGGGTATAACTCCATAGCCCTAAGTTTGTCCTTATCTGGGTGTATTCCGTGTTCGTCCAGTACAAATCCCAAGAATTTCACAGATTTGCAGCCAAATAAACATTTTTCCGGACTTAGCTTCATGCCACTTTTAGCAACAAGACCCAGAGCTCTGTCTACATGTCTGATATGAGTCCTAAAGTCTGGGGAATTGAGAAGACAATCGTCTAAATAGCAGGCACAATAGGCACCTAAAATCTCAGCGAAAATCTGCTGAGCACAAAATTGGAAGTGCGCTGAAGCCGTTTTCAAACCCATTGGCAAACGCTGAAAAATCCAGCTTTTCCTGGAAGAATTGAAGCTTACTTTATGCTTATCAGCTTCAGCAAGCTTGAGCTGGTAACATCCGAACTTAAAATCCAGTTTGCTGAAGTATTTAGACCCACTGAGATGCGCCATGCTCTCTGTCACGGTAGGTATTGGCACGCTTATGCTTTCAACCACCGAGTTCAAACCCCGTAAATCCACTACTACACGATATCCGCTAGGCTTCCTCCTTACCAAAAGACATGGCGACATCCAGCTACTTTTTCCCTCTTTTACGATCCCGGCCTTTTCCATCTCTTCCACATAGCTATCTAGCAACTCCCTTTGATGGAATGGCACCCTGTATAACCTGGAACGAACTGGCTCCGCATTACCAGTCCGAATAGGCACCTCATACTGATCATAAACTCCCAGGTCAAAATCGTTTTTCGAAAACGAGTTTTGATGCGTTTTTAGCATCTCTAAGAATTCCACCCTTTGACTTTCGTCTAAATCTGGAAAGGCAAATTTATGTTTTATTGTATTCCACTCTTCTTCCAATTTCTCTTTTGTTTTGGGCACGGGGGGCTCTGCTAGTACCCTAGCAGGACCCTCCGCTGAGCTTTCTCCCTGTTTGTCTTTACCATCCAACTGCTGAGTTGGCCTTGTCTCGACTGGCGCTACCTCGTGCGTGTTCGTTTCCGTAGCATCGTCCTCGTACTCCACGATCGCTGTCGTGTAATGTCCCAGCACAGTACCCTTTTTCAACTCGACATCGACACCACTCATGTTAATGCACATCACCGGAAGAATACCGGTAGGTGACGTATTTACTAAGCCATGAGCCATTACTACTAAAGATTCAGCAGTGTTTGGCACAAAAATACCACTCTGTATTTCCGGAAATGGAGTATTTAATAAAGCTGTTTCACGGGTTTCTGCATTCGTTGGAATGAGTTCGTCCCGTAAAAGTGTCACCTCTACATCTACATACTCCCGCTTAGGTGTGCAATTCCACGTTGATTTTGGATTTTCCTCCGAATCCGCATCTGATGCAACATTAAGTGTAGCTACGTAAACGCCAGTAGGTTTATACATTTCCCGATTTACTATTTCCCTGTTTTGAATGTAATTAGCCCATGCTAGTTCCGGTGTTGCTGATAACTGAAATTCTAAAATCCCGATTTTCAAAACATTGTTTGAACAATCTAATAATACTGAATCAAGTTTACTAGACATGAAATCGAATCCCAGCAACACTGGAATTTCCCCAAAAGAACCGTCCGGTACTAGAATAAAGTCCTGTTGTCTTGAAAATTCACATTTAGACAATTTAACAACGATCTTTTGTTCAGATTTAATTTCTTTTTGTCCTACCCCGACTAAACTTAATGGCTTTTCCATAGCATGTAGCTCACAAACGATATTGGTATCGCACAGTAATTCTTGTGCTACTGATTCCGAGATTAAAGAAACTGATGACCCAGTGTCCAGCAAAGCTATCCGCGGCTTATCCCCAACATCAAACACAAAATGTGGGCGAGAGAAAACCGCATTTTGAACACTGTGAACTGAAACCTTGTTTTTCTCCTCTGACAATGGCCCTGCGTCCTGACCTGAATCTAGTGGGCCGTCACTTTCGATTCTAGTTTGGATTTCCGCCGCTAGATGCCGCTGAGTGTACCAGCGCTCACCCATTTCGGCAGAGACGCTAACGCGTAGCCTCCCGTTTCTCAAAATGGATTTGTTTACATTTGGAATGCTCTTTGGTGTGGTGTCACATGTACTATCCCAAAATGTAAGGCAAATCGTTGGATCGTTGTTCCCTTCCAATAACGGGATCCTGAATTTCCATTCTTTTTGGGTTTTATCGGAGATCCCGATTGAGGAGCCAGATGACATTTCAACATTATTTTTAAAAAATGGATCATCGATGTGCCGAAACTGAACGTTACGCTTTTGGCCAAGAACTGACAAAATAACTGGTTTACTGGTATCAACGCTATTTAATTCTGAATGAAATGCCGAAGAATCAATTCCATCTTCGAACAATGTCACTATGACTGAATCGCATTTTAATTTGTACTTTTCGTTTACTACTTTTAACATTTCATTAAAGTCATCTGTCATCTCAATGTTATTTTCTACGGAACAAGAAACATATTTAGTAGGAACTTTGCCAAAATATGATGCAAGACGGGGTAATGCCAAAGTTCTATCTGGTAGTGATAAACGTTGTTGTTGCCAATCGACATTTGAATAAAGATTATTAAACAAATCGTTAGCATGATTAGGCTCAAACAACTGAACTTTGTTAAAATTGACGGATTTACTTTTAATGTCTTCAACTGAGGGACCAACGGGATTTTGGGTGTGTACCGCACTAATCGGAACAGTATTTATCACCTCGACTTTTTCATGTACCACACCCTGCGGCTCTAGACACCCGTTTGCGTCTAGGCTATGAGCTCGTTTTTTGTAGGCTCATTATTTTGGTTGCTTTCACTACCCTGGTTTGTTACAGCCGCACACTGCGTAGCATTATTTTGACCACTCTGCTGTCTACCTTGGTTACGGTCTTGCTGGTTATTATAATTCTGCAGGTGGTTATCGTAATTATTACGATTCTGCCCACCACCATTGTTATAATTTCCACCATTTCCGTTATTATTGCCATTTCTATGGTTACCTGCATTAAAATGTTGGGGGTCCCGATATTCTCCTCCCGAATACGAGTTTCGCCGGCCACCCCGAAAACTACCTCGGCCACGAAAACCTCCTCGTCCGCCTCTGTTATTTGAAAAACTACCCCTTCCAGTATTTCCCGAACTTATTTTTCGTTCATTTCTTTGACGTACCATTCTAATATTTTTCTCTTTAGTCCTACATTCTCTTTTCAAATGTCCGACGCCCAGACAGCGATAACAATGCCTATTTTCAGGACCACTAGCCTGAACTGCGCTAACCTTTACTTCCCCTTTCAATGAACTTATTTTATTTACGGACCTTTCTAATTTTTCGATTTTGTCCGCCATAGTTCCCAATGCTAAATTGTTAATGCCAATTTCCGTAGGTTTATTGGAATTACTTGACACAGCTGGTGACGTTGAGGTTTTCGCTGCCCATTTCCCTACACGCCCTTCCATTACTGAGCGCTTGCGAATAGCAGCATTGTACATTTCCCTGAACGTTGTTGGGTCCTTTGACAAAACATAGCCCTCAATTTCGGGCGGTATAGCATGGAGAAAAGCGTTACGCAATGCCTCGTCTTTACACTCTAGTTTCCTATTGCGTTCCACCTCGCTATCTCCAGGCTTTACCCTCCAAAGTGCTGAAGCCATAGATTCTAATCTAGCCGAAAATAACTCGATAGTTTCACCTTCCTCCATAGCCGTAGTGTAAAATTTATTCATTGTGACACTCTTCCCGGCAGATCCAAAACGGTCAACCAAAACTTCTTTAAATTTATCCCAATTATCGAGACTTGAAATTTGTGGGTTCATTGCCAAAAATTTTGCCACTTGATCCGTACACTTGCTACAAGCAACTGAAATCATTCTCTATCTTTAATGCTTGGGTCCAAAGCCCTTAAATTCTCACACATTAATGAAAAAGTGAAAACATCGAGATTTTCATTTCCCGAAAAAGTTGCTATAGCCTTTTTGGCTTGTCTTACTTCCTCCCACAATCTAGATTTCTCAGACCTATCCCCAGAACGATGTTCCCTGAACGACTCGGCCATTTCCCTAACCACATCAATCTGACTCTCATTACTGGCCCTTAAGCAAGCTGGAATTGTTTGGGACAAAATACTCTTTATTAATTCTCCATTAACCTCGGTATTCGACCGTCTAGCTACTTCCTCCGCTGTAAAACCCCTAATTTCTTCAGTACCAACTGCTACGCCACGAGGAGCGGAAGTTGCTTCCGAACCCAGCCTACCCTTCATATAATCCCTGGTTATCCTTCCCAGGCGAGACGAACGTGACTTACGTCGACCCCTGTCTCCATTATTGCCTGTTTCGCTATGAACCGGCGAACGAGAACGTTCCCGATTCAAAACAGGTGGAGGAGTATCGTCCCTGCCCTGATCATCATCAGAATAGTCTGAATCCGATTCAATAATAGCTCCGCGCGTAATGCGCTTTGGAGTACTGGTAGTCACCTGACTTATGTTAACGAAGTCATCCCTATTTAATCGGCGTTTAATCGTTCTTCCCCTAGAAGAACGCTTAACCGCAACTTTGACTCCACGGCCTCTACCTCTTGGCATTATAATGGTTAAAATTAAAATCCAAAAGTATTACAAAAAGGGGAAAAAAAAAATTTCAGAGCTACTCTGCCAATTTACACCCTTAAAATGCTATTGTAATACCAAATTTGCTTGTATCAATTACCGTGATCCGAACCTAGTTAATCGAAACAGTCACTTTTCACTCTGTCCAGTTAATAAAATCACAATCCGATCCGATCCCAAACTAATTCAACTCTGAATATTCCGTACCCGTGAGCTTAAATTTAAAACTGTGCAAGCGAAATTCACCCGCTAAACAAAATTCATGCCAACAATTAGCTACCGTCAACTAACCAAATTTAAATAAACAATATCACAAAATCACTTCCACTGCGCAGTAAATCAACAATATCCAAAGCGCTTAATTAAAGCACAAAATCATACACAATATCCCGGAAGCCATAACCAATTTAAAAGAGTAATTGAGATAATATAATTCGAGTTATTAACCCGCTAAAATTCTACCAATCCAATAATCAACCTGAACATGAATCAATTCAATCTAAAACACTTTCGTTACTTCCCTGTATGTATAGCATACACCAAAATCAACCCTCTATCACAGTGCTGACTTCAAGCAATGAGCAAATTCAAATACCTAACCAAAGCCAATTTCATTGCCAAATCACAAATTAACAGGATTACGAGAACAGTCCACCAAAATTCCATACTACAAATTTAAATCCAAAGATATTTTACTAATTTATCCGAGCCGAAAAAAATAACACTTTCAAATAATTTCTACTAGGCGTGAGTTATTTCTGACAACCACTGTTATGGTTTTATTTCGCGTTAAAACCACAAATATAGTCAAGATGGATGTATAACACTGTGTGAACAAAACACTATCAATTCAAGAGACTAAAGACACCAATGGATTAATTATTTGTTTATTTCAAGCTAAAGCATGTCAGCAATCTAAACTCTGAACTGGTCAATTACTTTATTTTTCATAGACCGTATTAATAAGATTGCATATGCGATAATTTACGTGAGAGATGAAGTCAACACTCAACCATATTTGCTAAACCCCAATTATTAAACCTTAATAATTGTCGTTAAATAAATATGAATCGTAACAATTAACTGCCTTGATTATACTTCCCGCTAATTAATAATAGCACTAATACTCAAGCATTACAACAATAAGACACTATCAACTTAGCTGAGTCGGTGTAGCCTATGCGCCGTGGTCGTCGAGTAACCCGGCACCACAACCAAACACTGGCGTACTTTTTCGAGCCAAAGGAACGGGCGGAGCACAACGTAAGAAACAAGCTGATGATCCTCTCAACTCCTAACAACAAAAGGCACTTTCACTTACGTCCCCCTCACCCTTTTATAACTTTTGTTTACATTCCATAGTTAATAGACTTTCCCTCTTTCCGTCTTGTCTATCGTCCATAATTATCCCTGCACTTATAATAATTACAGCAATCTGGATCACCTGTCAACTGTGCTCCACTTTCAAGCTTGTTAGCTCAGGATATGTCACTCACTTTACTAAGCCTGTAATTATCTAAAGTGGTCTGTTGACAAAACGGTACAAACCCATTACCCATTGTTTTCGTGTTGACCTCAAATCTTACTCTTTTAACCTTGTGTTGGAGACGCTTTGTCTGGCTGGGCTTTCCTTCCATCTATTTTAGGCTTACAGTTTCCTGTTTACCTTATTCTAACTTATTGTGCTATTTTATGCACTGATTTGATTTACAACAATAACTATGACTGCCTTGCATGCTAATTGCAGCCTGATATCTGTTATGTAATATTTTATATGAATATTAATTTATGCAAATATATTACCATTACATTTAGATGAGACGGATTGGTCCATTTTCTTGGAAGATACAGGCGTTTGAAATTTGGGGTTTTTCACGGCCGAGGCGCCGAGAAAAAAAATTGTTCGTTGCCGTAAACGAAGTTTTACCCACAGGTTTTTGATGGTTTGAAGCGAGGTCTTCTCTCAAATCTAGTGAAGAACGGGCCTTCTTTACAGGGGACATCTGGAGGAGGAGAAACTGACTCAGACCGGCCAGGCTGTCTGTACCGGAAGTAGGTAAGACGGCGCGGACGGGCAGGATAGCTTGGAGGTCTGTGTGGTGGGGGACTTGAATACTGGCTGTGGATTGGAAGGGAACTTTGGTAACAAAAGAAGCAAAGGGAATTGCCGACTTATTGAATTGAGAGGCCATAGGAACTGAGTTTTCAACTCGCAACGTGGTTAGGCCTATAAGTTAAAACTACGATATTAGGTATCGCAACTATTGAAGGAGAGGGGGGGGGGGCGGAGTTTGCTATTAAAATCAATGTTCAAGTTTAATAGAAGGATGGTTTCTGCTCTAGTGCAATAGTTAATAGTAAAGGCTTTAATTACAACTGGTTGAGGTTGCTATGGTCGGAGCTCTGAAATAAATACAAGATAAACACTTTTTGGAGAAAATGTCCGATAAATAAAATAGTAAAAAAAAAATGCCGTTTTGGACAAGGTAGAGTTTGTGGGAAGAAGTTACGTTTCTAAATTTCTTTTATAAGCACTAGGCATAGGATTAAAATAAACCAGCTAGTTTGTAGATGCTAAAACGCATTTTGGTTTACAACATTATCGCATCCACAAATAATAATTAAAAAAAAGGTGCAATCGACGTTTTCATAACAAACCAAGACTAGTATTGGAGTTCAAAATAAAAACGCAGAGTGTGAGTACATATATGTGGTTCCTATAACAAACACTAAACCCTGTCGGCTTTACTCCTGAGAAAAAAATATAAATGTGAAATTTAGAGTTCTATTTTCGCAGAGATGAAGGTAAAGTCTGTGGCTATTAAGAAGTGAAGACTGTGATCGTTTCTGTCCATTTTCCTAGGATTTACACAATTTAAAGGATAAGGCTTAAGCACTTAGGCCTACGGCGCTAAGAGAAAAAAAATATGGTTCCCCGAGTTTTTGATCTTTGGTTCCGGGTATCCTAACCAATCTTGATTTTTGGCCAAATGCCTTTACAACCTTCCTCAGTCGGCGGTTGGTTTCCGCCAGTTGCTCAACGCGGAATCTCTCACGCGGAAGAGCGGACAGCCAATTTCGATTTAGAAGCCTCTCCCTCCCCACGACCCGGCTATGACAAAATTTTTCTTCAGGTCAACGGGAAAAGGTGCCCCATCCAAGAAGCGGTTTTACTCCTTCCCTGAGGCAGAGTACTTCCCGGAGAAAATGAACCTTGAGTTGGACTCTACCATCCGGACCCCACAGTTCATCCGCACACCAATGAAACAATTCGACGAGGATGAGATACACTACGTTGCAGCATTCGTGCTAATTCGCATGCGGAACTAGCCTACTCCGCATCTACGGCAGCTCTCAAGTACCGAGTGGCTGAAGTACCCTCTCTAAGGAAAAATCAGACTGTAAAGGAGTGCCTCTACATGATGAAACGGGCCTCGTCGTTTCAACGGGACAGCCTAAACTGGTCGTCGTGGCTCCTTTTAAACTCGGTTTTTCGGAAGAGGGATGCACTACTCGAAACTGCGTCAAATATCCCCACGGACGTTGCAGGCCAGTTAAGGTTGACGCCAATTCATGGGTCGACGGAGGTGTTCGGAGGAAAACTCCTTCAACTAGCCCCAGAACTGAAAGAGAAGACCAGACCACCTCACGCGGGGACCTCGGGTGCCAGAGGGAGTCGGTTTAGGACCAGGCCTTCAAGTAGGATTTTTACCAACTACCCGCCCTACCCCCCCCCCCCCAAGATGGTAAGGGGAGGGGATTTGGGAGAGGAGAGAGGAGAACGGACCTGCAGCCCTTTCGGGACAATCCCGGTCAACAGAGGCAGACGACAACAGAGGGGTAGAGGCGCATCCCGAGGAAGAGGGAGGAGAGCCAACAGCAAGCCTTGACGCCCACCCCAGGCAGTCTCTCCCTATTCACAGTCAGGTGGGGGGGAGACTGGCGAAACACCTCAGCGACTGGGAGAAGATTACGGACGATGCATTCATCTAGGAAACAATCAAGTTCGGGTACCACACCCCCCCCCCCTAATCTCGTACCAAAGCTCTCCGACAAGGCACCTGGAATGGCGTGTCAGGACATCAAGACCCCGGAACTTCGCATGGAAGTGTAGAAGCTTCTTCAGAAAGGGGCGATCGAGAAGGCTCCACCAGGTTCCAAAGGTTTCTGGAGCCCGGTAAGGGTCATCCCGCAGAAGGGGGGGGGGGGGGAACCCGGCTGATTTTCAACCTTCGTCTGCTGAATCGCCTTATACAGAAAGAGAAATTAAAGATGGAGACAATCGGGAGGATTCGCGAGGCGCTACGGGGCTAGGAATACACTGTCTCTCTAGACCTCGAAGACGCGTACCTCCACGTCCCGCTACACCCCGCAGTTCGACACCTCTTCAGGTTCATGTGCGAAGGAACATCGTTTCAATTTACAACCCTACCATTCGGGTTGTCTACAGCGCCGCAAGTTTTCACCCGGAACCTGCGTCCTGTTCTCGCAACACTCCACCAGGAAATAATAAAAGTGTACGCGTACTTGGACGATTCGCTACCTGTCGCCAAACAAATTTATAATCCAGATGAACAGGTGCATACAGCTGTTTCGTACTTTCGGACTGGGGATAAACTGGGAAAAGTCAAGACTTACCCCCAGCCAATTGTTCGTGTTCCTCGGGGTAGATTTCAACTTGGTAACGTGCAAGGTCCGGCCCTCACAAGAGAGAGTGGAGGAAACTATAGCCTCCCTACGGAACCTCCACGCCAGGACGGAGACGTCAGCAAAGGAACTCGCATCGACAATCGGTATGCTAGATTCCAATGCAACATTGGTGCCTCTGGGCCAGTGGAGAGTGAAACCCATCCACTGGTTCAGAAAAGAAGAATGGAAACCAAGGAAGTCTTGGAACGACGTGGTACTTCTTCACAACCTTCCAGACATGACATGGTGGATATCAATGGAAAACCTCCAGGTGGGTGTGCCTTTGAAGGAAGCAAGTCCGGAGTTGCTCCTCTTCTCGGATCCATCATGGGTGGGGAGCCCATCTGGGAGATTGAACGGAGGCAGGAATTTGGACGACAGCAGAAAGCGGTCTACACATCAACGTGTTAGAATTGCGAGCTGTCAGGAACGCAGTTCACTGTTGGAAAAAGGAAATATCCGGAATGAACATCGGAGTGATGACCGACAACTCTACGGCTGTAGCCTACATCCGTCGGGGAGGGGGGACATACTCCAAAACCTTGATGCAAGAAACATCGCTACTAATGCAACTCTGCGAGGACTTCGGGATCACTCTGACACCCAGACACATCCCGGGGAGGCTCAATGTATGGGCCGACGAGCTCTCCAGGAAGAACGAAATGCCAACGACGGAATGGCAGCTCGACCAAAATGTGTGTCGTGGTGTTTTTGCAACATGGGGAACCCCAATGGTCGACCTGTTTGCGACAAACAACTCGCAATTGAGGAACTTTGTGTCCCCCTTCCCGGACCATCTAGCATGGGCGACAGATGCTTTTTCCATCCCATGGAAAGGGATGGATGCTTACGCGTTCCCACCTTTCTGCCTTCTCCAACTCGTTCTGAACAAGATCAGAGAGGATTCAGGTTCATACATTCTTGTTGCACCGTTGTGGCCAGCCGCGACGTGGTTCCCAGACCTACTAGAACTGGCGAAAGAAGATCCGATTCATCTACCATTACCCCCCCGATTCCTGTCTCAAAACCGCGGGAGGACGATCCACCCGTCCCCGGAGGTGCTTCATCTTCACGGGTGGAGACTTTACGGGGACACCTGACACGTGAAGGTTTCTCAGAGGAAGTCACGAACAGACTCCTACAGTGCGTCCGGAGCTCGACAGTTAAGATGTATGAAAGCAAATTGAGACGATGGTTCAAGTGGGCGACTGAACGAGGCTGTGACCCATGTGACCCCCCGGTGGTGACATGGTCACAATTCCTGGAAGAACTGTTTCAAAAAGGCCTTTCCCCAACTTTACCATCAAGGGCTATCGGGTAGCAGTAAACTCCGTACTGACCTGCTTAGGCAAGTCGTCCGTCGGGACGGACCCCAGGGTCTCGCAAATGATCTCCTTATTCGAAAAAACGAGACCGAGGACAAAGAAGTTGTTCCCTACATGGAATCTCCCTCGTGTGTTGGATAGTTTAACAAAACCACCTTATGAACCACTCCATAGTGCGAATTCAATACTACTTACTCAGAAGACGGTGTTTTTAGCGGCACTGGCGTCGGCAGCACGCCAAAGCGAGTTGGCTGCTTTCGCTAGAGACGATGGTTTCCTTCGTTTTGCCAGGGACTGGTCCTCAGTCTCCCTTGTCTTCCCGGCTTGTTTCCAGGCGAAGAATTCCAGACCGGATATCGCACAGAAACCTGTTGTGACCCTCGCCTTGGGGGAGAAGAAGTCTGGAGAACGGAGCAGTGCACCACAATGTCCAATTAGAACACTCCAATACTACATTGACAAGACTTCAACGTCAATACAGAAAGTGAGACAAGGAACGGGATACACACCGCTGTTTCTGGACGTGGACTCGGCTTCAGGCGAAGTATTAAACAAACAAGTAACCCCCTTTAAACTTGGAAGTTGGATATGCCAGGTGATCAAGAGGGCGTATGAACTGAGCCCGGAACACCCGGACGTCCCAAGTGCGATTCGGGCACGGAACTCGGAGCACTATCGGCCTCATGGGCATACGGCTGCGGGACCGCGTTAGACGAAGTTGTAGCAGCGGGATCGTGGAGGAGCAGGAACACCTTCATTAAGCATTATCTGAGGGAAACCTGTGGTGAGAGTGGACGTAACGTCATCAAACAGCACGTGGTCGCCGGGTCAAAACAAAACCGGCAGACGACAGTGCGGAAGACCAACCAGTGACAGACGAACGCGGGTGGAAAGCGATATTGGCAGTGCGCTCTTGAAAATTGTGGACACGAGAAAGAAACGCACATCAGTGGAAAGCCATATCGCATAGTTTCGGCAGGCAGAAAAACCATAACGCCGAAAACCAAAGAACGAGAGAGGGAGGAGACTCGAACATCACGACAACACATTGAGGTGTGTTGACTGATTAAGGTTGTTGGACTTAGTGGAAAATTTTTTACTTTGTACTTAACCTTTTTTGTTAGTTGCCCGCCGCCTTTCCGACAAAGTCAGCATGTAGACTGGAGGTAAGTATTTTGCAGATAGTAAGAAATGAAAATGTTAACTTCTTAAAATTAGTTTTTACTATCATAAAAATACTTACCTCCAGTAGAACCCGCCCTACCTCCAGTAGAACCCGCTAACGAACAAGAAAGGTTCAAAAAGCGAATGGGGTTTTCCCCACGAGGCAGGCGGCTGCAGCGCCAGCGCTGGTAGCGCGCCTAGCGGGAAAAGAGGGCAACTGACGTTGAAATTCATAAATTAAAGATTTATGGGTGGTTGAGCATGGGAAAAGCAAAATTAAACGAATTTAGCATGTAGACTGGAGGAAAGTATTTTTATGATAGTAAAAACTAATTTTAACAAGTTAAAATTTTCTTTTTTACGAGGAAGAAGGGGAAGACGATTATGAGGATGATCAGTTCTACTACCAAGACCACCTTGCTAGGAGTAACTCAGCTGCACGTAAACGGGAATGCGATCGTGGTTCCCTATCGCTGGAGGCAAAAAGGAAGACGGTGGTGTTCAATGAGGATGAGGTTTTCATGGAAGAAAGAAGCATTGGGGATGAACAACGTGATCAAGAAAATCAATGGTGGGAATCGGTCGCAACGCTGCCCCCCCTCCCCCTCCGGAATCGACCGACAACCCCTTCGAGGAAGGACCTGGACTCATCCATTGGAAACAATTTGCTAGTTTCGTTTTCAAACACCTTAAGGAGACCAGGGTTTGCAAGGAAGCAACCCCAGTGGAACTTAATCCGGATGACCCACCTCTCGAAACGCTCGCGAATTCGGGGGCGCCCAAGGACCCACCCCTTCACCTTCCTCAGTCGGCGGTCGGATTCCGTCAGTTGCTCAATGCGGAATCCCTCGCGCGGAAGGGCGGACAGCCAATTTCGATTTCGAAACCTCTTCCTCCCCACGACCCTGCTATGACAAAATTTTTCTGCAGGTTAACGGGAAAAAGTGCCCCTTCCAAGAAACTGTATTCCACCTTCCCTGAGGCGGAGTACTTCCCAGAGAAAATGAACCTTGAGTTGGACTCTACCATACGGACCCCACAGTTCATCCGCACACCAATGCAACAATTCGACGAGGACGAGGTACCACTGCGTTGCAGCATTCGCGCTAATTCGCATGCGGAACTAGCCTACTCCACGTCTACGGCAGCCCTCAAGAACCTCGTGGCCGAAGTCCCCTCTCTCAGGGAAAATTAGACTGTAAAGGAATGCCTCCACATGATGAAACGTGCCTCGTCATTTCAGCGGGACAGCCTAAACTGGTCGTCGCGGCTCCTGTCAGACTCGGTATTTCGGAAAAGGGATGCGCTACTCGATACTGCGTCAAACATCCCCTCGGACATAGCAGGCCAATTACGGGTTGACGCCAATACACGGGTCGACGGATGTGTTCGGAGGCAAACTCCTTCAACTAGCCCCAGAACTGAAAGAGAAGACCAAACCACCTCACGTGGGACCCTCTGGTGCCAGAGGGAGTCGGATTAAGACCAGGCCTTCAAGCAGGATTTTTCCCAACTACCCGCCCTACCCCCAAGATGGTAAGGGGAGGGGATTTGTGAGAGGAGAGAGGAGAACGGACCTGCAGCCCTTTCGTGATAATCCCGGGCAACAGAGAGGCAGAGGACAACAGACGGGAAGAGGCGCATCCCGAGGAAGAGGGAGGAGAACCAACAGCAAGCCTTGACGCCCACCCCGAGCAGTCTCTCCCCATTCACTGTCAGGTGGGGGGGAAACTGGCGAAACACCTCAGAGACTGGGAGAAGATAACGGACGATGCATTCATCTTGGAAACAATCAAATTCGGGTACCCCCCCCCCCC
>JAHWFP010014306.1:14031-28308 GCA_023313725.1 Lithobius niger
CAAAAGCATTAGCAGAGGTGTTAGTAGCCGCAACTACCGCCAGAGCTCCGCGTAGGACGGGAAGAAGTGAGACGGTATATCTAGTTAACTTTCTAATATATGGTTATATTACAATAATCGTGTGATCCTGACTGTATTCTTATTGGCTGTTTTACAAGCTCTTCTAATCTCAACGAATAGAACAAGCGAAGAAATACAAAGGAGCCAACATTGTAAACCACACATTTCGTTTCATTAACGAAGAACTCAACAAATTTCTTACAAGAAATGAAGAATTTTTCGGCAAATCGCTCAGTTCTATTGTTAACATAAATTCGCCGAAGTTATTTATGCAAAAAATGTTGCACCATACCTTGGTTTCTAAGGTCCCCCCCCCCCCCCCGCAGCTCTTTCCATAGTTTAACATAAGAATTAATTTAAACACAGTAGAGTGGTCCATAAAAAACGTGCAACTTTTTTTTAAGTCTACGGTTTATAAGTTCTTCAAATAAAACAAATAATAAATAAGGAAAAACAAGGACTATCACGATATTCTGGAGCCGAAATCCAATTCTTAGTGCAAAAAAGTGGTCCTAACTCCAAATAAAAGATAAAAATGAGAAAAATTCCTAATTGTCCTTTGATGAAGTCGCAGTGCCACTCGTAAAAGTAGCAGTTTGACATGTGCCATCATGACTACGGTCTACACTAAAGGAAAATGGGAACGTTTTTCGCATTCAGCACTAGATTTTGGAACCAGAAAATTGCCCCTATTATTATTTAAAGGTGGCCGCTTCCATGTTGGCTTTCGTGTGCGACTCACTTTGTAACATTTACTTAAACGTAGGCCTATGTAAACAAATGTTGTAAAGTATTGCTTTTCGTTACCCCCCCCCCCCTCCGTTATCGTTGTGTGACGATTTATGCTACATTTTTTTTATTTATGCCTACGTCAATGCTGCAATAGCTACTAACGGTGGACTACACGAAGGTGATCTGTTCTTTTAATTCTAGTGAATTAATAAGAAATTAATTCGAAAAATTAAATACTGCAACAACAGATACTAACCCTGACACATAAATTATAAAGAATTTTAAAAAGCAATCTATGAGCCGTATATTTCTTAACTTCTTTAGTCAGTAATTGCAATGCTTTACTGAAGCGATATTTTGACATTCCTGGCGCTCCATACACCGTTCTCTAACAATGGAAAGCGTCAACAGTGACCTTCATGCAGCTCGCCTTCTGCATTGTTACAGCACGCATTTGCATCAACAATGCCATGTTCATTTACTTTTGGACGGGGACTGTACCTCTGCTTCGCAAGATATTTTAAACTGGGACTCTCTGAGATCTCTTGCACGAGTTTGTGCTCCTTTGCACTGTCCTTCCGTCCCCAACTAACATTTCTCAACAGCTTTCTTCTTCTCCTCACCCTTGTAACAATGGAAGAGTGTAGGATGGCAGCAGTGATTTTCAGTTTGGGTGCTGGGTTATCTCAGCACTCCTTTTCTTTTTTGTTTTACATCTGTCACAAATACAGCATAAACGCTAACAACACGAATCTCCTTTTGTAATTTTATTAATGATGATTAAACACAGATTAAATACATTCAAAAACCAAAAAGAAAGCAGAGTAGGAAGCTTTCATATTCAAGAAATTATTCAAATTCAGAATAACGCTGCAACTTAAAAAATAAAAAATAAACTACGAAACTTTCGTAATTCAAGAATTAAAATTCATCACAACATCACACCCTTGTTGGAAAATTAACGTGGCACCATGCAACGTTTGCTTTAATTGTTCATTGTCAAATTCGCTGCCTTTATCTTGTTTTGTCAGTGGTTGGTTACCGTGCAAAACATCAAACGCTGCCACCATCATATCTTCACTAGAACGTTTGTACGCCGCATTAAGTATCGTTAGCACTAGTGGAAATGCAACAATGAATCGACGCGTGGTAACAATTGCGGATCGTGCGGGCGGTTGAGAAATAGGATCTTGCCCGTTCCCTCATGCTGAGCCCAACAATACATCGCTGCGCGCCCTCGTTATTGTTACAGCTCAGCACCTCGGAAAACGGTAAGATCCTATACTTCTCAACCGCTTTCTTTTTCTCCGCACTCTTGTAACAATGGAACAGTGTAGGATCGCAACAATGGTTTGCGGTTAGGCTGCTGGGATATCTCTGCACTCCTTTTCTTTTTTGTATAAAAAAAAGTCACAAATACGGCATAAATGCTAACAACACGAATCTCCTTTCGTAATTTTATTAATGATGATTAAACACAGATCAAATACATCCAACAGCCAAAATAAAAAGCAGAATACGAAACTTTCGTATTCAAGAATTATTAAAATCCAGAAGTATGCTGCAACCTAAAGAAAAAGACTACAAATCTTTCGTAATTCAAGAATTAAAATTCATCACAACATCACAGACTTGTAGGAAATGTAACGCGGCACCATAAATGTTTGCTTGAAATGTTCATTGTCAAATCGGCTGCATTTATCTTGTTTTGTCAGTGGTTAGGTTCCATGCAAAACATCAGACGCTGCACCTCCCTGTCTTCACTAGAACGTTTGTACGCTGCATTAACTATCGTTAGCACTAATGCAAATGCAACAATAAATCGACGCATGGTAACAATACGACTCGTTTGGAGAAAGCGAAAGCGGTTGAGAAATAGGAACTTGCCCGTTCCCTCATGCGCCCTCGTTATTGTTACAGCTCAGCACTCGGGAAGGGTAAAATCCTATACGGTGTCGATGCCAGAAACGCCCGAAGGCATTCTGCTTCACTGCGGCCCACCGAATCCGAAACGAGATCCCGGGCGATATAGTTTGAGACGCATGCGCAAGCGGTGTACTGCGGAAAAGAATACGTCACACTGCATGGTTCAAATGGGATTTTCTCCGGCGTCTGCGAGTTGAACACTCATCGTCTCGTTAAATTCTGTTGTATTTTAAGAACGCGTACGACTTCAGCAATAACATCTACTGACTTCGGATGCCTCTTAACATTAATTCCAGTAGCTAAACTGACTTTAAAAAACCGCAAAGTTGGAGAATTTAGTACTTCTTTACGCAGAATATCCAGGTCTTTCAATTGCGCAAATCTGGTACGGCTTAGGACGACGAACAAACGTCGATTCAAATACGATTGCCGGAGTCACTCCTTTCGGCGGTTCAAACGTAAATCGTTGCAGTAATGATGTAAAGTAGAGGAAAAGTTCCATTTTTGCCAGAGATTCACCAACACAGGCTCTTTTTCCTACAACAAAAAATATGCCATGAGATGAGAAGAACGTTTAATGATATACATTTGCAGGGTGGATTGGGTACTTTTGTGAGGGTTTGGAGCTAGATAAGCCCCCTATCTTTATTATTAGGAGGGTGGGGGTGAAGGGCTGATTCACCTACTTGCACCTACAGAGGGCACCAGTGCTCCGACTTTTGTTTCTCTAATAAGCCCTTGCAGTATGGCAAAAAAAAAATCACTTCGCGGATTTGGATTTTTGCCCAAAAACACCCAATCCATAAAAACCAGGTGTTTTTTTTTGGGTCCAACCCAACTGAAAAAATACGCAATAAAACCAAGTAGATGGGTGAGAGCAAAAAAATCCAAGCACTACAGCAATATTTCCATTAAGATGGTAACAAAATAATAAAAAAAACAATGTTTTCTACCCTTTAATTGTTTGAGGGATATCTACAAGATAAATTAACAGACGTAAATTGCAGTAAATAATATAAACGAAAATGGGAAATAAGCCATCAGCGAAAATTATACACTATGACAACGTAGTACACTATTTATTCCCGTATGTTTAATTTACGTGACGTGACAGAGATTCGAACCAGCAAACCGGTCCTTCTCCAGATTGGTCCCATACCGCCTTTACCCATATGGCCACTTGTCCACTGTCATAAAGACTTCAGGTTGCGAAAAAACCTTCGCTGGCAAACCTTCGTTTTTGTTGACGAACTGGGTTTGTTAGCGAAGGTTTTTTTTTCGTATCCAGCAGATGGCCCACAAACA
Source organism: Lithobius niger (assembly GCA_023313725.1). Taxonomy (NCBI): domain Eukaryota; kingdom Metazoa; phylum Arthropoda; class Chilopoda; order Lithobiomorpha; family Lithobiidae; genus Lithobius; species Lithobius niger. The sequence continues at coordinate 18,055 of JAHWFP010014306.1, forward strand.
GTTAAGGGGCAGGGATATTGGATTTTATTTACTTTTTACCGTGACTTGATGGGAACATTACTGTCGGGCTTTGGATGTTTTTCCCAGTAGTGAACTTGGTTTTTCCAGTACCGTCGGTGATATATCCTAACATCAAGCAATGTTTAACAAATATAAAAAGTTAATAATACCTTTTGTAATAAATTACAAATTATTTTCGAGCTCTTTGTTAACTTTGCAAGGAAGGGTTTTTTTTGGTAAACAGTGGTGCATAATAATGGTGAGTGAGCCAACCCGTGGACATTTTATGATCACCTTCTTGCAAATCTCCATTTGTAAGCTGATTTTTGATTAGCTGGTGGACAAAAATCAGACATATTTTCAAATAAAGCTTCTGTATGATTGGTTGACTGCCACTTCTTATTCTTCTATTATGCCCAATAAAAAAAAATGCCTCACTAACTCCGAATTTGGAACAAAATTCATGACAGAGAAAAATTCACCAACAATCAACTTTAGCACATAATTACTAATTAACAGACAATTGTCATTAGTTAATTTAAGTATCAATTTTAGCTTCTATTAGATAATCCTGACCACAAAAAAACCATTGATTCGCTGGTGATTGTCTTCCATGAATAACGATTTCATTCTTGTCGACGTTCATATTTTTTTCCTGTTTTAGCGCCTATGGTTTGCACTTAATTAGTGGCCATTATTGAAAACTGACAACTGCTGTCCCCACCTTGCGACTACTTTTTTTTTTCATGTTATATATATTTTTTCCTTTTGACACAATGGTTTGCTCTTAATTAGTGGCCATTGTTAACAACTGACAACTGTTGTGTATATACCCCTTGTGACTACTTATTTTTTCCTATCATATTTTATTCCTTTTGACGGCAAAGGTTTGTTTTTAATTAGTGGCCATTATTAATTCATTTGTTTGCTCATCAGTTTTTCGGCAGACTTATCTAAGAAAATTTCATCTTCTGTACACATATCTCTACTGTCTGTTTGCAATGGCAGCCGCAGATTGGGGCATTAGGTACACGTGCCCCATCCCCTTGTTTTAGACGCCTTTTGTGATAGAAAAAACCTTTAAAAAATAAAGGCAAAATAACTTTAAAAAAGCTAGGAATGCAATTTCCAAGCTTCGGAGCTGAGTACACAGTTCATTACCAGTCGTTTTAAGACTTCAGTTTTTAACCTCTGACTGTAGGGGTTGGAAACAAAACGCCGGATTTTATTTAAATTTTCCACTAAAAAAAAATTTTTCCGTCCGCAAAACAAGCACCATGTCGACTTACAGTGAAAAAACACCACGGGGAAAAGACCACACTAGAGCTTTCTCATCAGTAATTCTGCAGATCGAAGCTTTACTCGTTTTCGAATGCTCGCCGACAAAAAAAACCATAGATCTTTACAGTATATCTCACTTAGAGGACGTGATTTCGCTTTCATTTTTATTATGGGGCAGTGACATGACCTAGTATTATTATATATAACTCTATGGTGGAACCAGTTACTGGGTTAGCTGCAAGGTGCACTGGTAGGGGAAAAGAAGAGCGTCTTACTGAAGCCAATGCTATTAGACTGGATTTCTTAGGCTTAAAACGCGCGATTTTTGTCGATTTGTTGGCAGTTGCTGACATTTTTAGCAAGTAGAATCTTTATTTTCCAATTACAACCTAAGCAGCGTAAGGAATTGGAGAAAACAACGGTTTTGTAAGCTTACGAAATCTACCTTCAAAGCACTGGCTTGACTAGAAGTGCTGTTGTTTAACCCACCATTTCAGTCGTGCCCCTTGCAAGTATCTCTCTTGTAGCCATATGACGTCACTTGACGCTGCTTTACACCCCATATTAGAGAAATGACGTCACGTTCGATAATCATCGGAATTTTACGGAAACACGAAGCTGCTCCTCGACAGTGTCTGGAGTAGTTATGCCCGTATTAGGACAATGAAATCACGAAGAAGTTTTTTGGTCAGGGTACGTCTAACCCTTTCAGTACCGAATAATACATGGTGTCTTTTTTTTTTTTTTTACTTAGGGTCTTTGCGGGAGTCGGCATTCATTGGTTCACTACTGGGCTGTTTTGCTCGCTTTGCTCGGGGTCCTAGGGACCCACACAGAACTACCGGAGCACGAGGGAGACTTGCTTTCTGGCCCGTCTATTTTATGTCTTTTTTTAGGACGCTAGGGCTGGAAGCGTTAACGTGGTGTATCGTAACATTAAAGTGGCGTTTAGGCCTAATACGAAACACCAAGCACTTGGGGTCTTATAGCCGAAAACGTTGCTCTTTGCTCTTTTTGGTGTTCTTTGCCTTTTTTCTTCAATGATGCCCCTCCCCTTTTGAAAGTATGCAGGTGCCTAGATATGTTCGCATTGAGGAGTGTAAAAGAGATCCCAGAATTGGAACTCGTCTTTATTTATGAAATTATTATATCAATTAAATACCTTCTATGATTAGCCTACCTATTCCAAATGGAATGAGATACTCCGGCTTCTCCAGTTTCCCATCTTTAGTGATAAATCTTTCAGGCATGAATTTCTCCGGTTGAACCCAGAGTTCCGGATCGTTATGGACTGCCCAAAGATTCGTTAATATCATTGTTCGTTTGGGAATCCTGTAGCCTCCCACTTCCGTTTCGTCAATATTACTGAAAGATAAAAATCACTACTATTCGGAGAAAGAAACAAGGAACACGACTGCTTCCAACAATAAAAAAAAATAACACACACACAACAGAATGAGGATAATCTGCTTGATAAAAGATAAGCAGAAACATTTCCTCTTGTGCATCACCACTGGACACTTGGAGGTCATCTCTCTCTACTGACATGATTTTGAGTCCTCGTCGCTCATTTTGACCATGTTCTGGCAGTTTCGCCTTCTACAAAAGACACATTTTAGCTACAAATGATTTGATAATTTAAATCATTTTTGTTTTATTATGTTTTAAGTCTTGAGAATGAGTTCGGTATAACTCGAAACGTCGAAGTATTTATTGTAAGCTTGTGTACATTTTGGGTGAAAAAACTTACAATTGTTGACAAGTGCTTATTATTCTTGACCGGTAACAAAACACACCCTGCTGGGACACCATGTATTGCACCGACATATTGTTGAAAATTATACGGGCCCTCGACAAGCACTATTTCTTCTCATTTTTTCAAGAGGAATGACCTTGTCAAGGAGCCAAGTAAGATGCCAACCACATGCGTTTTTCAATAAGCGGGTAGGGGATAGGATTTATATCAGCAAGTTGAACCATAACTGCTTGAAATTGACGAACCGTAACCAAACTGAAGAACTTACCTATGGCATTAATCTCGACTGTAAACAAACCAAAATGAAATGTCGGTTATTTTTTCGATTCTTGCACGTTCGTCTGCCGTCACTTCAGTCATCATCAATACTATATCAATAGCAATACTGTATCCTGTAATCGCGAATATATATTTACCAACAATAACTAATCAACGTTTTAATAACGAATGTTTTGTTTTATTTAAGTAAAGTTTGGATAAATTTACTTTGATTTAGAATATGTTTGAATGCTAGCATGCCATTTAGAACGATGCTATGCGTAGGTCTGTACTCGAACGCTGACTTAGTACTTAACTTGTTCTAGTACGCGATGGTATACTGTAACCCTGCTTAAGGGCGCGTTTATGCAGCAACTCGCCTTTGCATTCTCGCAGCTAGAACTCAATCGCGATGGCAAAGATGACATTGCCATGGTAAAAACGATTAGCTAAATCCGACATCGTTTGAGTAAATACTTGCAGTCTTATAATCCGTGCCAATAACAAAGATTCCTCATGACGAAACAATTTTTCCAAACGTTTCTGAACTCACGTTATTTGCTGTTTTCGTTGCGAGGCGGCAGACATAAAACCGCCGCCATGTTGGTATTTGAGGTGATTTCTAGCTTCTAGCTGAGAGAATGCAAAACGTGCCCTAACTTGAGAAGTGACTCCAATCGTGCATAACTCAAACCCATACTTCAACCTGTTCTGAAATATCAGTCTCAAGCACGGAATCTCAAGAAAGATACGAAGTAGTCTCGCCTCAAGAAAGAAGCGGTTTTGCTGCTAAACCGTTTTGCATTTTGGCAGCCGTACACATGGTGGGGCAATTGCGATGCCGATTACTAAGCTTACATGTATGGTGGACATTTCGTCATGTAGTATAGGTTTGAGGTATGTCAAATTTTATACCTTGACAATTTAAATTACTTCAAAATGCGAAAAATATTTAGTTTTGGTGCTGAGGTGGACATTGAAGTAAATTATATGTACCTTACTACACAAAGCTCATTGACTGTTTTGCATTATCCCTTCCATAATATATGCAATAAGAAATTTCATAATTAACAGTCGTTCATTTTTTTCCGAAAAAAAGAAGCAAACTAGTAATTTTGCTGCAAATTTTTGGTATTTTATGTCTGATAGTGAACTTTTACGTTGCAAACTACTAGCCTACTACGAACCTTCTACCTTCATTAGACGTTGTTACATGAACAACAAGCACCAAAAACTGTCGGTGCACAAATTTTCAACCGCCCCTTCCCCAGACTCTAGGAGAGATTACACAGGGTCGGCTCCAGACAATTTGGGGCCCCCAGGGGCATAAGTGTAGCATTAAAAGCATTTTTTCCCGATTTTTTCATTCGTGTTTGATTAGGATCATTAAACAATCATTTGTCATGCCGTTCAAGCCAATATCCATTTCACTTTCTTTTTGTTAAAAAAAGAATGTTAACCACAAAAATAGTAATAAAGTTGCAAAAATGACAAATCACAGTCACGAAAACGGGGAAAAAATCGTTACTAACTACAACAGTAAACAAAAAAACAGACAAAGAAACTAAAAACATACATCCCAAAAGGGAAAAAAAAAGTAAAAGAAAAAAATATGATATGATAGAGAAGAAAGGGGCCGCCCCCCCCAGAAATTAAGAAAGCAATATCTTTTTATCTTTTTCACCGTTTTACGTTTCTCATTTCCTATTAGATCGCCAACTGCCGACGAAAATACCAGCCGGAAGTTTCGGGTCGCCCAATGCTTCGACCAATCGACCCACATCGTTCCCGTAGTTCCATAACACTAGCACAGATTCGCACCTCGTTTTTCTCTTTACGTTGACGTAGTGTAAATTATTTCAATCCATAAATCTGCCTACGCCGCTGCGTTGCTCGCGTGCCTCTTGAGCCGGCTCTGAGATTACAGTCTCGTGCTTGAGTTGAAAGTATTTACGTTGGTGAAGTAAGAGCTAGAAAACTTGAGACCAGCTGAGATCCTCCTCTCATTTTATGTAAAAGCTCTATTGCCGAGCTTGTAACACGAGTCCACGTTCCCAAAAGAGTAAAAAAAAAATGTTTCCCCCCACACGAAGCAGACTACAAATTATGCCCCCAGCCTCTCCAGAAGGCTAAAAAAATGTTGGCTCCACCTATGTTTGGCGCCCGCCCCCCCTCCGCCGCCCACCGGCGACTCATAATGACCCCTCCTCCTCCTGTCCGGTGTTTTTCAATTTTTGCAGGAGGTCAGATGTATGACAAGATTTAGATTAGGGATTTGAATAACATCTCTGTAATGTGTGGTGCAGTGGCAACCCGGACCACTGCACTGTGACTGAGGTTGGCGCTAATGACCAAGTTGTCGACGCGCCATTAAGCCTCAATCCCCCCCCCCCACATAATGACCGGTCCCTAATTTAAGTAAAAACAAATGGAGGAAATTATTATCACCGAGAGAATGCCCCCTGAAGTAATGCCGGTAACACCCTTGGCAACGCTTGTAGGTGAATGTTCACTCATGCGTATGCTGAAGCATTGAGTCCATTCCTAAAATGCTGAAATGTAATGTCAATTTTGCAGCAGCATAATCAGGTCTGATTTATCTGAGAAGTTTGGGAAAGTGCAGTTCATTAAAGGTAAACTAAGGCAATATGGATCTCTGATTCAAGTCGTTTACCAACTCACCAACGGCTCGTCAGTCATCGTCACCCAACAGCCACTGTGAAACGAACCAGGTTAAACGCTCTCGACCGGGTTTCACTACAGTAAGTGAATACGGATCACGTTTTGTAAATCTACCTTGCTGGTAGGGAAATCATATTTTTAAGTTTTACCGCTCATGGTAGTTATCCACTTACGTGTGAGGGGCATTAAGAGGTAAAAGCGAGCCAACTCTATGAACTTCCAGCAAAACAGCTTCTGTATAGACCATCTTCGTTTTGTCAGACATGGTAGGATCCCTCTCCATCCCAATGACGTCATCAATTTCCTTCTGAACCTTCTTCTGGATTTCAGGATGAACCATTAAAAATAGAATCGCCCATCGGAGAGTTGATGTCGTTGTTTCTGTTCCAGCTTGGAACAAACCCATTAATGTCCCTATGACTTCATTTTCTGCAAAATTAAAAGAACATTTGAGAATTTATTACTACATGTTTTGAAACGATACGAGACTAATATATTTTACTGGGGAGCGGAAGGATTAGAGGACGAAGGACCTCCTGAAAAGGACATGCACCTGCAAGGGCACACAACGAACTATTGTGCGCGCGGAGTATCTTGAGTCCTGGAAGTATTTTACGAGCGACTACGTCTTCCTGGAGGGGGCGGCTTTAATCGACGGCCGCCATTGTTTTTGTAACCATCTTGGATATCAACAAGGCACTCTGCTGCCAAAAACGTACAATCGATTATCTGTGTTCGTTCTGCGGCGAACTCAAGATGGGCCGCGCACACTTTACTGTAAATGTTTGGCCATTTTACAGCCATGGTCTTGAACACCATAAAAAGCAAAGAGACAAGATAATGTTTATGTACCCAATACTTACAAAGAGGAGCCAAGGGCAAACCGCTAAAAAATGCCGGAAAAGATAAAAACATAAAACGTGAACTGAGGCTATATTTGTACTGACGTCATGAACAGTTTAGACTAGGTTCACTTTCAGAGTTTTAAATAAGGCTGCTATGTTTACTTGGCAAGAAAGATGTTTTACTACGTTCGTTACTCTGTCTTTATGAACACAAATAAATATGAATCTTACATTTTTTAATATATTTTTGCTGCACGATATGGATGTTGCTAAAGTCAACCTGTTTCTCGCAATGTTGACATGTTTGACAACTGTAATGACCTATCATCTGTCGACCCAATGGACCCAACATTGTGCTATGTAAATACAGGGGCAATTCTTTCGTTTGATTGCATAAAAATAATGTCACTTGTAAGTCTACAGATTTTTTTTTATTATTGGTTTTAACCATGCTGCACTGCATATATTCCGGTATTGATTTTAACCATCCTGTACCATTGTTTTTACTATATGTGTTCATTTTGTTATTTATGCATCAATTTTTAACAAAGGTATATTTGTATCACTACATTTACTGTAATACTATTAAAGTGTGCGCCGCCCATCTTGAGTTCGCCGCAGAACGAACACAGATAATCGACTGTACGTTTGGGCACAGAGTGCCTTGTTGATATCCAAGATGGCTACAAAGACAATGGCGGCCGTCGATTAAAGCCGCCCCCTCCAGGAAGACGTAGTCGCTCGTAAAATACTTCCAGGACTCAAGATATGCCGCTCACACAATAGTAAAGGTCTGACAATGTCTATATACTAACATTGAAACTAGTAAAACAAACCACTAACACAAAGTGACCAGAAAACTACTACGAAGCTGTAGTTGAAAAACAAACACAAAACGAGCAAGAAAATCTAAAACTAATAACTTTAAAAAAATCATCAACAAATTTAACATTTTAAGTAATATAAAGGTATATTGGAAATAAGCAGTCAGCATTAATAGTACCCTAGATATGATGTAGTGCAGTAAGCCACCTTCACGCACTTAGGTTTCACTTAGGTGGTGTGATCCGGATTCGAACTGGCTTACCAGTCTATCACCAGACCACTACAATGTTACCTTTACCCATATAGCAACTTGTTCATTATGGGTTCAGTGAAATATCTTTATGCCAGTAAACAAGTGGCCTTATCGTAAAGGCAGTACAGTAATTAGGATCTGGTGATGGACTCGTTCGCCAGTTCATTCGACCGAATGTGTTCGGTTATATGCAACGGAGAAGAAACAAAATCAATATACGCTCATAGGAATCAATGAAGAAAAATTAATAGACATTAAGGGAGAGTGGAAATAGGCCATATGCAATAGCCATATGCTAGAAATATCGTAATAGAGTAAGCCACCGTTATGCACATACGTTTCATTCTAGGTGGTGGAATATTGGTGGTCACGATTGTGAACTTAATAACCGGTTCAGTGACATATCTTTCCCAGTGAACATGTGGACATATCGGTAATCTGGTAATGGACTGGTTCGCCGGTTCGAAACTGGGTCACGTTGCTTGAGATATGCAACCGAGAAGACAGTATGAATAGTGTTCCGTTTCATTCCTTTCCTTGAATGTGGATAATTCCCTGCGAACATCACCACATACTTGTGGCTGTTCAGATGTTTTAGTATTGTTATGATTACCATGGATGTTAACCATGCGTAATCGGAATGCTTCAGAAATCCAAACCCATAACAAAGATAGTATAAGTGAAGATTAAATAAATGTGTGTGATGTGTAAATTATTTTTTACAACCTACCAGTAAAATTTCCTTCTGATCCAGTTTTGTTCACGATGGCTTTTGTTTCAGTTATAATGGCATCGATCAGGTCCTTTTTACTGTCATCGCTGTATTCTGCTTGATGTTCACTTATAGCGTCTTTTATAAACTGTTTTGTATCCTCGTTAATCTGCCTATGTTAGCAATCAAAACAACTTAAATTAGGTTTATAATGCATAGAAGTACATGTCAGTATTAACTACCAATATTTAGACATGCACATCAATAATTAGATAATGCCAAAGTTGCAATGAATATCTTAAAATTTCACAGTGCCATAAATCAGCACTGAAGCAGGGACCCTTCAATTATTTAAAAGTACCTAATTGCAGGACTAAGAGTTTTGGCGATGGGTTTTTCTGTATTCACAAGTCCACAGCCCACAGAACTTAACATCCAAGTAAACACGCCACTAGGTTTGATGGATTCCTGTACCGTGGTGTGCCGGTGGCTGACATACAGTTAGGGAATAATAACTGTTACATTTCGTTGTTGTTTCAATTATTTAAAAAAAAAATTGTTTATGAGGTTAAACTTGATAACTAAGTATCTTCACAGCTAAACTGAGTAATTGTTTATAACAATAAGATGTCCAAGAATGTTTGACTAGGAAGAAAAGTAAATAAGGAAACATCGTACTTCGTCTCACTTTTGGGGAAAAAAGTAGAAAATATTAAAAAAATAAAAAACGGGAAATCCATGAAAGTATATCTTCATTATATTTTTGGTGCCGGGATGGATTTAACGAAGGGGCACTGAACCCACTCCCCCTCGCCTCCCCGACCTTCGATGTAAACGGGCCTTCAAGCCATCTTGATAAAAAGGGAAACTAAAATTTTTCTAATGATTGGTGTATTTTGGGGGAGAGGGCTTTGGGGTGAAAATAATACCTACGAAAGTAAAAGATGGGTACGGGAGGTAAACAGCAACAGAAAAGTCTTTAGATCTAGGGTACCACAATGGGCCTTAAAGGACTTGCTCACCTGGCCTTGTCTCAAATCCACTACTGGATGACGTGAGTAAAGGCTCTACAATGCAGTTAATCGAAGAAAAATCTGACTTGAAACATTTAACGTGAGTAATTCAGCTATAACTAGAGGTAATCCATAATAGTGGCGCAGCCAAAAGTGTGCAACAGCGTGCAATGCACACTTTGCCTTCTTTAGTTTTACACCTTGCCCTTTGGTAACTTGCTCTTTCTGTGATGTTTTGGCATTGTTTTTCGTAGTATGCATATACCATGCCTTCGACCGTGAACACCTTGCCGTGGAGACCGCCCTGCCTCATTGTCCGTAAAAGTGGTGTGAACACCCTACCCTGGTCACCTCCCTGTTACACTTTTCACGAAAGTGGTGTGAATGCCTTGCTCTGGACACCTCACTGCTCCACTCTCCACGAAAGTGGTGTGAACACCTTGCCCTGGTCACTTCTCTGCTCCACTTTCCACGAAAGTGGTGTGAATACCTTGCCCTGGACACCTCACTGCTCCACTTTTCACGAAAGTGGTGTGAAAACCTTACCCTGGTCACCTCCCTGCTCCACTTTCTACGAAAGTGGTGTGAACACCTTACCCTGGACACCTCACTGCTCCACTTTCCACGAA
>JAHWFP010014306.1:28601-46316 GCA_023313725.1 Lithobius niger
TTGCCCTGGTCACTTCCCTGCTCCACTTTCCACGAAAGTGGTGTGAAAACTTTACCCTGGCCTCCTCCCTGTTTCACTTTCCGCGAAAGTGGTGTGAACACCTAGCCCTGGTCACCTCACTGCTCCACTGTCCACAAAAATGGTGTGAGCAACTGCCTCGCAAAACGGGATGTAACCAAGCAAGTTGCTTCGCTTTAAAAATTGTAATGTGAATAACTGGATTTACGTTATATGTAATCCACGAACGTAGTCTTGCTTTAAACATTTGATGTGAATAATAATTAGATTTAAAAAAAAATGGGATTTAATCCACTAAAGTTGTGACTTTGTATTGAACCTATCTATTGGCTTTAATATTGGGATGCATTCCAAGAAAAATGTCCTTACTTTACACGTTTTATGTGAGTAATTGGCTCCATAAATGGGATGTGATCCAGGAAGGGCCAGAAGATCCTAGGATTTATTGCACTAAACAGATCCAAGACTTCATCCTGCATCTTGCGGAGTCGGATGTATCTTCCATCTGTATAATCAAATCGTTTGCCAAATTCCAGCGTTGAAATGATGTTGGCTGTGCTCATCCCTAATATGCTCGTGAAGTCAAAGGGTTTTCCTTTTTGTTTGGCCAATTCATCCAAGAAGAAATGGATTTCCTCCTGAAAATAGAGTTATCAAAGTGAATGAAAATATAGTTGGCGAAGTGTAAATAAAAAGTAAATGCAGTACAAATAAATAAAATGTATGCTGTAATGTCAACCTAGGGGATAGAGAATATCTTTACCCAGACGCTAGGGAGTATAGCGGTGTTATGTTTATCCTCTACTGGATAGCGCCACATGAAATAGGCCTATATTTGTCTGATTAGGCCTATAATTGTCCGATTAAGCCTATATTTGTCTGATTAGGCCTATATTTGTCTGATTAGGCCTATAATTGTCCGATTAAGCCTATATTTGTCTGATTAGGCCTATATTTGTCTGATTAGGCCTATATTTGTTCGATTAAGCCTATATTTTTTTGACTAGGCCTACATTTGTTTGATTAGGCGTATGTTTCTCTGATTAGGCCTATATTTGTCATATTAGGCCTATATTTGTCAGATTAGGCCTATATTCATTTAATTAGTCATATATTAGTCTGATCAGGCTATGTTTGTCTACAGTCCTATCTTTGTTTGATTAGGCCTATGTTTTTCTACTTAGGCTTTATTTGTCCGATTTGGACTATATTTGTTTAATTAAGCCTACGGTTTGTGTGGTTACACCTATGGTATTATAGTATTTTGGCCTATAATTTTCATTACCATACTGTACGTAAAAATTCACTAAGCAATTTTTAGTTGACTTGGAAGGCGAAAAATTAGGCCAAGTACCATCTTATAACAGGCTGCAGGGGCTGTTATAATTCAGATAAATGGATATGATTAAGCTTAGATGTAAGATGAAGATAAAAAACCCTCACCTTTCTTCTAAACCTAATCACATCCATTTACCAGAATTAGAACGGTTACTGCAGCAGTTTAAAGATGGAAGTTGTGGTAAAATGACGCAGAAAGCACGGTGCTACAATGTAGAAAACTGTCATAGCTTTGCTTCGAATTAATATAAATAGTTTTAATTACCATTATTGGAAAATATACATCTTCATCTTTCATCTAAGCCTAATCACTTTCATTTACCATAATTAAAATGTGCTGTTGTATCACATATGTGCTGTTGTATGTATAGCTTACGTAAATGGCCTAATAGAACTATTTGGCAAAAAGAATTAATTTTACCAAAAATATGAATAGAACATTTTTTGAAGGAAATTTTTTTTCAACATAATTGGTAACCAGTTTATTTTCAATCGGATGAACGGTTTAGATGCTAGAAGCAAAAAACCGTTTTTTTTGGTAGCCAAATATGTGAATTTGTGCAAATTAGCATATTTTTGGGGGGAATGTTCCCAAATGTTCCCGAATGTACCCGAATGTTCCCATATTCGGATTTCGGCGGATTTTGGATATGTTGTACAAGATGACATTCTAGACATGAGACACTATAGTGGTTTTGGTTGCAATTTGTTCAAGGTACACATAAATTTTTTTAAAATTCCTCCACACTATAAGGCACGGAGTGATTAAAAAACTACAAGTGGAACCTCTGCCCCAACCATTCTAGGTTTGAGTGGTTGAACTCAGGGCCGGGAGAGAAATGGCCGGGACATGGACAAATTCTCAGCCAGGGGCTCCCTCCATCCTCTTTTCTTTCTGGGACCAGAGACAGGACAGGGCCCCACTTTTGGGGCTAAAGAACCAGGGCCCGGGATAGAGTGTCCCCCTTATCCACTCCCTCCGTCGACGGTCCTGATTGAACTACAGCAAAATAGTATCGCCAGTAGAAAGAACTGATATGTTTCCATTCCTAGTGTATTAAAATTGTCGTAATAGTACTTAAACGAGTCAGCGATGAGAAAATCAGGTTGCTAAATATTACCCTCAGGACATTCTTATCTGAGGTTACAGAGAACTGCGATGTAAAATAAAAAAAAATAACGACTGTCAAATCTGGCTGTGATGAACAGTTAAATAATTGAAATTATTAATACTATAGCATTTACTTTCATAGTGTATTTCTATAGGCAGTTCCTCTGTCACAAACTTTCCTAAACCTTTCTAACCTTGTGTAAACATGTTTCAAAAGACGGTGCCTCCAGCCACAACTAATCCTAAGCCTATTTAAACTTTGTGTAACCATGTTTCTACAGGCTCTTCCTACAGTCACAAACTCTCCTAAACTTCTCTAATGCTTGCATAAGCATAATTCAACAGGCACATCCAATCACAAACTTTCCTATACCTTTCCAACCTTTGCGTAAGTGTGTTCAACAGACTGTTCCTCTAGCCATAAACTCTCCTAACCTATCTAATCCTTGTGTAAGCATGTTTTTGTAGGCTCTTCCTCCAGTGACAAACTCTCCTAAACTTCTCTAACGCTTGCGTAAGCATATTTCTACAGAAATATTCTCCAGTCACAAACTTTCCTAAATTTTCTATCTTTTACATAAGCGCGCTTCAATAAACGGTTCTGTCACAAACTCTCCTAAACCTATCTAAGATTTGCGTAAGAGTGTTTCTGTAGTCTCTTCCTCCAGTCACAAGTTCACATAAATCTTTCTAACGCTTGCGTAAGCATATTTCCACAGGCGGATCCCCCAGTCACAAAATTTCCTAAACCTGTCTAACTGTTGCGTAAGTGTGTTTCTGTAGGCTCTTTCTCCAGTCACAACTCTCCTTAACTTTTCTAAGGCTTGCATAAGCGTATATTTATACAGACAGATTCTCCAGTCTAAACCTCTCTTACCCTTGTGTAAGCGTCTTTCTATAGGCTCTTCCTCCATTACAAAACTTCCAAAAGTATCCTAAACTTCTCTAACTGCTGCATCAGCATGTATATGTATGTGGCATATTCATGCATGGAGCATGCGTAAGCATCCTTCAAAAGACGGTTCTTCCAGTCACAAACTCTCCTAAACTCATCTAACCCGTGCGTAAATGTGTTTCTGTAGGCTCTTCCTCCAGTCACAAGCTCTCCTAAACTTTTCTAATGCTTGCATAAGCATATTTCTACAGGCGAATGCCCCAGTAACATATTCAACCTATGTAACCTTTGCATATATGTACTAAATAGCAAATCTGATATCTTGCCTTCTACTGTGTGATTATGATGGCACTGTTAGGTCCGGGACTATTAAACGTGAAATAAGAATAAATGAATAAAGTTTAAAATAGTGTTCGTGCTGAGTAGTGGCAGAGCATCACAAGGTAACAAGACATATAGATTGGTCAAGGGACACTTGAATTGATCGAGTGGATGACTCTTACATATCTATTCCAGGTTGTCGTAATACTAACTTCTGAACTATGCGTCATCATAGACATGCATTAACAATGAGATCATGCGGGTTAAGGATGATAAGCTTAATTCTTGTTTTTCTGAGCCTGGAAAAGCCGAAGTGCAGTTTTTAATAACTAGGGCACCTTCAATTACGTGGCTGACATGAGGAAGAGATGTGGCGATACACTTGCAGCACACCTGCCTTGAGGGAAAGCCCACTTTTCCAATCACCCTCTCACTTCTCCCATCCATTCCAATCGCCGTCCTGCGACATCTCCTGCCTACACATTTCAGTCTCCACTTCCTTAATCTCTTTTTCCAGCCCTACCCCTTCTCTAGGCCCCACCCTGAACCAGCCAACCTTCTGCTCTGGACCACGCACTTGGTTTTACACCTCCACCTTGGTTTCATGCTGCGCGGTTTTCACGTCCTCCTTCAATTTCCTACTTTGTTATTGTTTCCCTACCTTCAAAAAACCTAACCCCTGTTTCTTTCTGAACACTTCCTTCCAAGTGAAGCTAATAAACGCTAATTTTCGTTCGCTTTGCTCACTAAATCAGCACGAAGCTTTTTAACGAGCAAATAGTTGTCACATGACGTGATGTCTTTCATTGTCTTGTAGTCTCTTATGCACAGTGGTTCCCTCATCATCCTCGTAGCCAGTTCCAACTTCATTATCACTTCCCTACACTCAAAACTCAACCACCCCATTTCCCCTGACCACTTCCTTCTCAGTGAGTCTAACATAAATTGCATTCTATTTGCTTTGCTCACTCCATCAGCGCGTCCTCACACAGAATATAATGGAGTAATGGAATACCCACTGGCTATAACATGGAACGGTTCTATGGTCACTATTCCAGAACCTCATAACAGATTTATTTTATGTTTTTTTTAAGAACCTCCCATAGGTTGTCCTATAATTCTGTGCAAAGTTTCGTTTGTATTGGTAAAGTACTTGCCATGCGATGTTATCTCTCTCGTTGCATTGGCATCTCATCGTAGGAAGCTTTGCTCGCTTCGCTCTAATAATAAGAGTTTATTCGCAAAGAAGCGAATAAGTCCGTAGATGTGCTTGGCAGCCACTAACACCCGGCCACAATTTATAATTTAGGTTATAAAATAACATTCACAACTACAAAAAAATGTACAAAAAACGAAAGAAAATATCAACCATAAAAACTGAACAACAAGCAAAAAAAAAAAAAGAGTGTACTAACTAAACCCCAGTAGTAGAACTTCATGGAGTAAATGAAAACTTTAATCAGAAAAAACCGAATGTGTAATGCCCAGAGGTGACAAAATGTCCTCTTGTTAAAAACTGATGGATGTAGAGTAAGAAAAAATGGTTAAAATCAATAACTTTTCCAAAAGTATGAAAAGTCAAGCAATTCTAAATTACTCCTAAAAACAAGCATGAAAAGTCATATGCCCAATGTGATGATGAGAGAGAGATATAATACGGCACAATTAGCTGCCCGAAAAAATAAAACTTCCCACAGTACAGGCTAGCTGGTGCTATGGCTAAGGCTGGGTACGCGTCAAAGAACAGCAGTACATTCTAGGTTTACTGTTGGAAGTTTTTTTTTATTTTTTGGACAGCAAATAGTTGCAGTATGGCGCTTACTCCCATTATCACATTTTGGCATTTGCTTTTTTCATGCCTGTTTTTAGGAGTAATTTAGACTTGTTTGACTTGTCATATTTTTTTTAAAGTGATTGATTTTAACCATTTGATTATACCTTTTTTTACTCTACATCCATCAGTTTTTAATAGGGGCACATTTTGACACTTCTGGTTATTATACGTTGGGATTTTTATGATTAAGGTTTGCATTTACTGTGAAGTTTTACGACTGGGGTTTAGTTAGACCCATCCCTATTTTTTATCAAAAAACCTTAGGTAAGACTTTAAGTTAAACTTTAAAGCCAGCTGATAAGTTAACAGGCTTTATCACCTGTTAACCTAAAGTATTACCTAAGTTCAACCGTTAACTTTGATCGCCTGTATATCTTTTACTTGTGCTCAAAATTCCTTTCTGTCTATCATACACGGTATATATATGATTGAAGTCCTGCCTCCAGAAAAACTTAAACTATTAATTTCTCCGTTTCTATTCAATATATTTCGACAAAACGTGGCCAGATAGTAGATAGCAACTTTTCCAAACTTTACACAAACTTTTATGCAATTCCGTGCAAGAGTAAACGTAGGAAGCCACACGTAAATTTGAAAACTGTTCACCACTTGTTGTTGTTCTGGTTCTTGTTCGTTCTGCTTCTTCTTGGCTGACACGGTTTCAGAAAAAACTACTGCACCTACCTAAAATCTGAAACATGATGTAAGCCAGAAATTTCCCTGGGCTTCAACCTTACAGGGACCACTTTTTCGATTGGTCCATCCATTCCGGAGTTACGGGACCCTTAACGATCATTTTGATTGTTTTACATTGTTTTATCCATTGTATTTAGGGAACAATGCCACTCACCAAACTCCACACTCATTCTTCGTGCACGTGTTATTCTTTGCTAAAAAGTTGATTGTTGAACGGTGAAATGAAAGCTGGAAACACCGGTTCTCGTCAGATCCCCGAAGTTAAGCAGCATTGGGCTGGATTGGTGACCGCCTGGGAATCTGGCTGTTGCAGACATAGGGCCTTAGGGCTTCGGGCAGATGACCAGGAGTGGTTAACGCTCGTTAAACCCTTTAACCCTTTTTTGAAATAATTAGCATTAGTGGCATTAGTGTGGTGTAATGTGATGGTGAGGTTGATAGTGTGTAAGTCGATGTGTAAGTAGGGTAAGGTTATGTATAGTGGGGGGTAAGGCTATGGGCCATGGCTCCAAAATAAATGCTCGTGAAAGAATTAGTGTTTCAGCTAAACGCATATAGTTTTAAACCAAACTAAGCTGCCTTCGAAATTGGCAGCTAAAAACGATAGAATTGCGTATTTATTTCGCAGATGCAGGCTTTCAAAGCTGACTTGAATTGTTTTAAAGTGGCCAGCAACAATCGACAGCGTGCATAAACCTTTGTTGCGCGCCGCCATAGCCGTAAAAAAGGTACACGGATTACAAACAAAAATGTCAGGTGTGCCGTAAAAAGGGGTTATATGATTGAATTTTTACTTGTTAAAATGTATACGGATAAAAATTGATCATTTTCAATTGAAATAGTAAAATGTACAATTTAGAAAATTGCATCTGTTTAAGTGCTGTTGTGCTTTATGAATCATATATTTAAACCGTAAAGCACAACAGCACTTAAACAGATGCAATTTTCTCAATTGTACATTTTATTATTTCAATTGAAAATGATCAATTTTTATCCGTGTACATTTTAACAAGTGTAAATTCAATCATATAACCCCTTTTTACGGCACACCTGACGTTTTTGTTTGTAATTTCTATATTCATCTCACCACTATCCTGGGTTCTAGGCTTAGTTTTCCCATTCCGTAATCTCGAAGTGTAGACAAAACAAATCGTCGATGATCTCTCCACGGTTCGCCATCTTGTTGAAAAATACCTGGAAAACAAATACAACCCTTAGATGACTCTGGATAACTATTATTCTACATATACATATGACAATCGGCTAAAAATAATAGTCTTTTACTAAATGACTTACTCGTTTGGAATGGAATAAACTAATCGGTCATCCGCGGCTTTAAATTTGAATTAGTTCAAATTCGTTGACCAGATTTTATGTTTTTATGTTTTTTGGAGCTTGATGATGTCCAATCACGAGACTGAAACGTTGCATTTTGGTTAAAATGGTTGCGTAGTTTATGGATGTTTTTTTAATAATACAATCTCAAGTGAGTAAATAACTCAAAGGTATATAAATTTCCTCTGACCTGAAAATACCACTTCAGAAGTGAGTAAACCTCACATGAACTGAGTAAAGTGCCTGCAAACTGAGTAAACCACTGCTAACTGACTCTGTTAACAAAGATTTTGGAAATTAATAATCAAAACTTAATTAAATGCGGTTTTCCTATAAACTGTTGCTATTTTATATTAAGCTCCGTATAATTATCTCAACTAAAGCGCTTGGGAATATTTACAGAGTATACCATTGGTACTGACCAATAGATATAACGTTTGTGTGATCTGACCCAATATCAATAATTTACGCACAAATTTTGGGTAAGACGACCAAATGAAATTAAACCAATTCCCCACAGAATAGAATCGAAAAGAATAGACAAAATGCCGATGCCGAGCAATTCCTCACTAGCACCCACCCAAGACCCGAAAATTAGGTACCATTAAGCAAGTAGTGCAAGCTATTCTTAAGAGTTCACAGTTTTTGCAGTTACGAAAATCTGTGGACGGTCCACACATTCAGTGAAGAAACGATAACGGACATTACCAGAGGAAGTGGTACCAAGAAGTTCTGAATAATTGTGCATTTTAGTGTTAGTGAAGTAGAAACAATCGAGAACATTGACGTCCGGGAATCTGATTTAGGATTTGGAATGTTAGGATAAAGTCTCCACGATGAAAACGTTCACCAGAAGTGAGTTTGAGGCAGTCAAGGCGTTCGAGGTAGGAGAGTTTCTTCAGGGGGTTGCACCATTTCGTAATGTGACACTGCCAGAATTCTAAAGTTAAGAAGAAAATGATGTGCCACGAAAGTTCAGTCTGGAAGCAGAATTCTAACACGGGCCTCAGGTAAGTCTTGCTAAGAAGTGAGAAGAAAACCAGTTTGATTTACTGCCGTTTTTTAAATAACAAGTTTTTTCCACGTTTGTCTAGATCATATCAAAAACCGAAACTGGTAAAGGGGACCGCAAAGTTCCGACTGATTTGGCCTTTCAAAGGAGTGATAACAACACATCAAACCATCCGCCAAGTTAATCGCACCAACAAATAGTACGAAGGTTAAATGAAAACTAGAACATTGCTACTTTCGGTAGCAATGTTAAGGGTTTCATTTAATTTCCAAAGAATTATTCGGTGCGATTAACTTGGCGAATGTTTTGGTGTGTTGATATCACCCCTTTGAAGGGTCGAACCATTCGGAACTTAGCGGTCCCTTTTACCAGTTTTGGCTTTTAATATGATATCACTTCTTTTTTTTAATTGTGTATTAGACTCAACTCAACTAGCCTGCACATCAACAAGAGCCTAAGTGGCTATTTTTCCAATATTTTAATTCCATATCACTCCTTTGAGAGGCCGAAACATTCTCAACTTAGTCGCCTCTTTATCAGTTTTTAATTTTGTTTTAATTTGTTTTAATTTTTTTATTTAGTTCATATCACTCTTTTGTGGGGCCGAACCATTCTCAAATTAGTGGCCTCTTTACCAGCTTTTGGCTTTATTTTCACATTTGGTTTTTTTTGCGTGAATTGGATGTACACAATTTCTTTGGCAACATTGTTTAGATTGTGGCGACACTCGCGTATGTCTAGATACGCACGTCAATATACACGTTGTCATTGTCCGAACTTTGGCCATCCAGTCAGAGACGATGCTGACAATACTAATAATGGTTATAACAATACCTTCATACTTACGCGCCCTCCCACGCCATTCCCATTACACCCCTAGGCTGTAAACCAGAAAAGGTATGCAGTTCGTATCGTAATGCACTCATTCGTCCAATTTCATAGCTGAAAACCTTCCCACTTTCTCGGTATCGGTGAATAATCATCCTAGGAAATTTACGGGGGGGGGGGGGAGTGAGTGGACTAGCCAGAATTAGTCGCTAGAAGCTAGAAACACGTTTGCAACATTATTGAGGGTCATATTTTGCATTGAAAGCTACTTTGCTGACATTCCTACAACAGTTAATTTTTGTCAGGTGGGTCATTGCTCTCCATTTTACCAAATTTTTAGCTTTTCTATCGCATTATTATTTATCCACAAGTACCTTAAAATTGCCCAACTATGATTCAGGATATTTAAGACACTTTCGCTATGGTGTCGCGCTTTAATGGTTTACGTCCTCGACAATTGAATTGACGTGACGTTTGTTGCCTAACTTAGCGCGACACACTAGCGTGTGTCCAGATTTAAGAATACTTTTTACATAAAACTAAAATAATTTGGTTGTTTTTGTAATCTGCTGGGTTGCTGTGACGTAAGCTAATTAATTTTATTAACATTAAAATCTTTTACTATCAGCTAGTGAGAAAATAGCTGCCTAAAACCTGCTTTAAGATGGATCTACTTCTAAAGTTATGGGAAATTAAAGTTTTAGGAGGTAGATACAGCATTGTGCCAAACCGAAAAAAGTACTGATAGGAATTTGTGTTGACGATTTCTGTTACGCCATGAATCAACACTGATAATTTTGATCGATTCTGATGATAACTTTGGAAAGTCACAAGTTAAACAGTTAGCAAACAAGATTCAATGGCGGGTAGTGGGAGATGAGGGAGGCCACTAGCCATTTTTGGTTTGCAGTTCAACAGATAAAAAGAAATCAACCGGCAATTGCATCACCCAAAAGGAATAAAAATCAGTATTGTCTTATCAGTATTGTCTTACTCATTGCTAGAGATTTCCCAAGAGAATCTGAATGATTGAACTACTGTGAAATATGCGTCGTAATTTGGAATTAGGCTTACCTGCATCATCATCATCAATCTTGGCTCCTTTAGTTTGAACTCGCCCACTAAAAACGTCCGCCTGCTTCATATATGCCTCTTTGATTGCTTCGAAGTTGTTGAGAACTACTACTAACGTCCCACCAAAATTGAAACTACGCACAAACAAACAAAAAATATTATTATGAACAAGTTTCCATTCAAATCATATAGAATCCGTCCTCCTTTGCTCACCTTGCTGTCGACGCGCCATTAAGCTTCAATCCCCTTCTCTCCATTGGTAAATTACAAAAAGAAATTATCGTCGGCTAGGTGTTAGTGGCAATTACGGTCCATTTCAGTCTTACGGCATTATTTGCAACTGAATTTATTATAATTACTGCTGGTGTCGCCAAGCAGTAACAAGCTAAACAAGCTAAACAAGCTAAAAAACAAAGCAACTTGTCCCAAAAATTTATCGTAATGGAGTGTTACCTTCAATTAAAACCTCAACCCAACTTTTAATTACTGAATCGGGGACATTTTTTTTACATTTATTATTGTTCCTAGCCATGTAGGCAGATTCTAGTCTCTTTCTTCCAACAGTATTATTTTGATAAATGAAGATTTTGGTTAATCAACACCACAAATGATATTGACTTCCATTTTTTTGCGGGTGTTATTGGCACGCAAACGTGTGTGGTGCTCGGGCCCAATCCCGATAATGGCAATGCAAAGTTGGATGGATAGGTTAGACCTGACGGATTTTGCTAGCTATTTTGATAGTTAGTGGATCCTATATTGATTGGGATAGAACTTCCTCTTACACCAACCTGCACAAAAGAAGTAGTTCGTATTTTGTCAAGAACAGGCATCATCTTTTTTGGGGGAAATCGTAAAAAATGTTTCTTTAAATCATAAGACTTAAGTCTAAGTTCAAAAGGCTTAATGTTGTTGTCCTTAAGTCCTAACTCCAGTAAGTCAATCCAAACCTTCACAGTCCGGATTAGGAAGAACTGCTGCATGCACTCTCAATAATACGTCATACTCACTTACCAACTTGAATGGATCACCTTTAGTACGGTCATTGTACAGTGTAAAGAATAGTGATAGATCCAGGTCTAAGTCTAAGGATGATTTAAATCTAATCTTAATCCACTAAGCTCTGAAGATTAATCCTGGTACTTGGAATCACTCTGGGTATGTTAAGTTTTTCAAGCTTTTTAGGTACTTTGTGTATCTCGTTGGACTTGAGTCAACTACTTTAATATCAACAATTTGGTAGAGAGACCAGACTGTACTGGCATATTCAACAATTCGTCTGATACATGTCTTGAAAGGCCGCACCAAAAGTTTTCCATTGCTGGACGTGAAACAATGGTTTACAATTTCTGAGCACTGATAAACGATTTTTACTGCCTGTCTACAAAACGCAGAGGCATTCAAATTGTCCGCGAACCACACACCTAAATATCGCACTTCGATACGAAATCAGAAAAGTTTGGGATGATTTGGTTAATAATAATTTGTAAACCCTATCTGCCAACGTCGTGACACATATTACACACATAGGATTACATTTTCATATAGAAGGAATTGGATAGATTTAGGCAAGTTGGGTCAGAAGGAATATAATGGCTAGTTCCACCTATCGTGCCTGGAGGACACCAGGGGTTCCATTTGTCATGTACTACTCACTCCTAATTGGCCTAGGCTTACTTAGCATATTTAGCCTTGAGAAAGCTTGGAATAATTAGCCTGGGATCACAATCATAGTGACCTCATTACTACTTAATAATTTAGTAATGACAATATTTATGCACCTAAATACTCAAATAGAAGACAGATCACACTAATATAAGCCTAATTGCATGTGCAACCACCCAATGAAGGGAAAACGTACTACTCCCTCCTTGGGAAAATAATAGTCTAGATATTCATTATATTTCATGTCTGATTGATCAAGAACGAAAGGTAGAAGCTCGAAGACGATCTGATACAACCCTGCTTAACCAACCTCCAGCTTGCAGTTTTTTTTGTTAGAGTCACGTGAGGAGTGTTTCATCGAATGACTAATTTTACCTTTCAGAATAACTAGTAAAATTGAGTTGAGTTTGTAGACTAAATTGAGTTGAATTTATAGCAGAAGGAAAAAAATTGTTTGTACCTTTTACAATTTTTGGAAGGTAGTGAGAGGAAGGGGTAAATGATTTTTCAGATTGTTTTCTTGTTCTAAATTAATGGCTTTGAACACATTTTGCAAATTTTTTCGAAGACAAAGACATTTTGCAAATTTTATTGTTTATTGGTCGTGTGTTTTTTATTCAATTTAGTGTGGTATTCATGAGGGCAGATATAATGGCAAAATATTTAATCATTTGATACATGAACCAATGGTTTCTTCCTGTGGACAAAAGGGTAGGAATTGGGTTGGATGGGTTGGCGACTCCAAGGAGCTATGACGAGCTATGACTGTAAAGACGAGCTATGACTCCAAGGAGCTATGACGAGCTATGACTGTAAAGACGAATTGAGGTGTAAAATTCAAGATTTTTCAGTTTGAATACTCCCAAAGTTTTCTCAACACAAAACAGAGCAATGCTACGAATCTTCCCATTTCAGTCCAACTTTTGCTTATCTAAATGCTAAAATCGAATTTGCCAGTTCCACTGATAATAGTGAAATAGTTTAAAGGTATTATTAATTCGTACGGAAATTGTAATACAATCAAAATGTTGTAATATAAGCACCAACAAAGAACGAAGAAAATGTGTAATGGTCTCAAATATGAAATCGAGAAAAGGCAAATTTTAAAAAGAAAGTACACTGTATTTTATTTTTATAGAGGATTATACATTTTTTAATGTTGGTAACTACTTAATTTTTTTATGTTTAGGGTTCAATAAGACGTTTATTTTTTAACTTGCCCTCTGACTTAGACCTACAAAAAACATGACTGAAACACCTAAATGATTCTGGTTTTTCAATTTATGGTTGAACACTTCATTCATACCTCGTTCTAAATGGCCACCCCACTCGAACGAGTGATCACGTTAAAAATAATCTCCTTAAGTTTTTACCTAAAGAATACGTCTGAAAAAAATATCACTCACTCATGCAGCAGTTTTTCCAAGCAAACGACAACTAGCAAGCATCAGCAATGAAACGACTTTGAACACATGGAGGAATTTAGTTTCCTCAAATCAAGACCGACTGGGGTAGAAGCACAGGGGCTCGTCATCCGTCGCTCACGCGTCGCATGGATACAGACTTTTACATAGAATGGTAGGCTTTTACACAGCATTTCTTTGGTGACAAAGTTTAAATATGCAGAATGAACCCACGGCATCTATCACTGCCGATCAGTTGACAAAGTACAGACGGGGTTTAGATTTTAGGATTTTTGGCGCATCAATCAACAGCTAGGTCATTAACACCAACTTCAGCTAACTGCAGTGGTCCAAATTGCTCCTGCGCCTTACAGAGATGTTAAACAAACCCCAAATCTAGATCTTATAATATATCTGTACCTCGTGAAAAAAATGTAATGCCTATTTAAAGGGGACAGGAGGACAGACTTACAACCCAATTGACGAGCTATGTCTCACGAACAAAGGAAATGGTGTTGAACATCATCAAGCTGGTGACAGTCAACTAGCAGATGATGGAACACAAGTGGACAAGGTACAGCAATACGAGCAAAAACTTTGAAGATAGGTAAGCATTCACAAGTTGTTGCTAAAGGCTATTGATAGATAAATTCAACCAATTCTACCTATGTATACCAGCTAATCCTTCAGGGCATCAATACTTGTTCATGGCTGTAGGACATGGTGCGCGACGCTATACATGGCCGAACTACTTTCTCAAGAAAAATACATTTTCCACAAAAACACAATCGTTTCCTGCGTAGTCACCATTTAACTCATCCGTGACATGTGCTTAACCCTTTCGGTCATGTAGTGACCTTTTTCCTTCTTTTTAAGGTCATGTACAGAGGCTTATCATGATATTCAAACAGGCATTTATGTGGATGAAAGACGTTGATGCTGACCATTACTTTATGCTTGCCCGTATTGCTTGGCGTCTATGAGAACCCCTCAGAAAGCTTGCACTGCCCTTTTTGGATTTAGTTTCTCCGTCGTCTTGTAGCTGTGCGTCATTTAGGGGCACCATGCGTGTAAGTTAGCTTTCTGCAGCCCTGATATTTCCTACTTACCTCATTATATGCCCATACTTCTTGCTGAAATTGTTGAAGCTTTCTTCTGGGTTCATTTTTGATATAAATGGTATGTATCCTAAAATGGGGATACCCCATGGTCCAGGTGGCAAATTATATCCATTATATAATTTCCATGTAAGATAGGCCACCACAACAAATAATGCAGATGTATTAAAGTCGATGTGAGAATAAAGAGTGGATAATAATTCGGCAAACATAGCTACTATTAAAAAATACTCTTAAAAATTTCTGGTCAGTCTACTGACAAATTGTGCTTCGTGCTCCAAACACCTTTGGCCTGCTCGGTGAAGTAGATTGGCTTTCACTCCCACCTCATGGGAAGTGTTATCTTGACAATATCTTGTTTTATCCAGCCTTGACTTGTCAACACCTCAGAGATAAAAATTACTTGTTGACAACAGCTGTTTATTTTAGGCTCCATGCCAATAAATTGTATTTTAGTTTATCTTTTTTTAATGGATGAACACATTAACTAACAGCGACACATAATATATCAGGTCAAACTGATAAAGTCTGCTAGATATCTAGACACGTTTGTGGTTAAGATTAATTCACTCATTTTTATTGCTTCTCGTTGTTCATCCAAATATTAAATGCTTAACTGGCTTCCACTGCATGGTTGATGTTTCCGGACCGAGAGTGTATGTGGTATTATGCATCTGTTTTATGTACGGTTTAATTAATGCACAGTGGTGAGTAACGTCGTGCTAACGCAGCACCAACCTAAGAATGCAGCATTTATTGCAGTTAATTTGATAACCCACATACGTGACCATGGATTAATTTTGACAACTCACACTTTTGCCACCGTGGTTTAAAATTAATGACCTCAGGCTTTTTACAATGATATAATTTTCTTCAAACTAACCTGACGAAACCAAAATATTTTCTGGTGGATACGAAAACTACAGACACTTCCGAGTTTTCCCGAAATATACAACCTAAACCTATAACACTAGTTACAAATAAACAACCTATCTACATTGACTTTTACACATAATTGTCAAACTGTCCGAGCTGAAGTTGAACTTCCGACTTCTGAGACTAACGACTGAAGCCATAACGCTAAGCCGTACTGCTACAACAAGTTCTACCTCTGTATGAGTTTAATGCTATCATATTTATTTTTCACTAATGGAGCCAAAGGGACGTTCAAGTGTTACGTCTTCAGGAAAGGGGCAGGGGGTTTGACTGCTGGTGACGATTAATGGGGATTGGGGTGGCCAGTTGATGATGTAAGCAACATTATCCCAGTAAAAGAGATGGAAATACGGAAAAAAGGTCCTCAGAAAAAGTGCGGATATACAGGGAAAACACCGTCTCCGTGGTGGAGTTAAAGTTAGAAATGACGTAATATTGGAGGAGGTTGAACAATTGATGACGATTGATGACGTGGGGGTGAGGGGGGTTGGAAACGGCCAATTTCTTGATAATGTAATACTTGAACGCCCCCCCCCTTCCAAGCTGGCTTTCTGTTCTACTTGCAGCGCTAGTTACACCCGTGAACCTAACTCCCAATGACGTTTAAACGACGAATAACGCAGCCTTAAATGAAACACTAAAGTCAAAACTCAGGACAGAAAAAAAATTCTTCTCTCAGCTTTTTTTTGTTGTTCAACAGGAAGTTTCCGGCAGTCATATGCAAATCTTAGTTTCCGTACAGCACACAGAAAAACGCAACAGAAAGATTAATTACGACAAATAGTTAATTCGATTATTTAGTGATACATTTAGTCGATTTGTCAGTGATACATCGAAGTTAAAAAAAAGCACTTGCAAATACACTCAATGTGTTGCGCACACATTGAATGGCTGAGTGATTCATATCGTTCGCCTTAAATACAATAAATGCAGATCTGAGTAAATTAACCGTGGATAATTTAAGTTATGAATTATCTCATGGTTGTTCATATCCCGCAAAACTGAAACTATCCATGGTTAAATCACTCAGACTCATGTATATCCTATACTTACAGAAACTAACACAAGATGAAGAAAGTGCATTTGATACTTGATAATGGAAGAGAGTTCCTCACAAATGTTGCGATTAGCACTTGTTTATTGTTATCCCGTTGGCTTCGTTTGACCTTAACAAGAATATCGGTGCATTATCCTGCTCTTTTCTATTAACTGTAATCATTGTTTGGTAGATATCAGCCTGTTAGAGCAAATTCCCTCTGTAAAAATCATGGGAAATCGCTGGAAATCATTGGGTCGGAGGAGATCTTTCTATGATGATGTTGATTGGGACCAGAAACTTGGAGGCAGCATTTTTTTGGTGAAATGATATCAGGCGAACACCTGTTCTT
Source organism: Lithobius niger (assembly GCA_023313725.1). Lineage (NCBI taxonomy): Eukaryota > Metazoa > Arthropoda > Chilopoda > Lithobiomorpha > Lithobiidae > Lithobius > Lithobius niger. The sequence continues at coordinate 45,574 of JAHWFP010014306.1, forward strand.
GCAAGGAGTTTTTGGTTTGTGTTGGATACAATATGGCCGCCAGCGACCGGCATGGTATGTTTATAGAGTCCGGCCACTGAAAGAATGACTCGGCGTTCGTCGAATATCGCGCGTTTTTGCCAGTAGGATAGGTGCACCTTGCCAACAGCGAGTTCAAGCCAGCCCACACGTCGAATTCGACTTCGTTAGCGAAGTGCGATAAAACTTAACACACTCAAGCTCTGGAGATTTTAAAACGTCGTCTAGTATTTCGAATCCAGGGTGAGTGAATTTGGAGAGTATAGAACTAACACGCAATCCAGAAAGTGTGCAGTGGCTGCTACTGGAGTGTTGTAACGTTTTCCTAAATTGCTACACGTCTCATGCAAGGCGCGTAAGCCTACAGCTTTTCCGGGCAAGTGATGTAGAGACGCCGCGGGAAAAGAAAGGCCGCGTCTATCACCCATTTCGCAGCTCAATTTTTTCGACACGTCAATAAGACTACAAATAAACAACTCCCTATTGTTAAGAAAGTGTGGGTAGAGCAAAGGAATGCTTGGGGTTTGCTGGAAAAAGGATAGCCGTCTTGTTAGAAGTCTTGGTAAATAAAAATCCATTGTGCTCTTATTTGTGTTATTTCCCAGCTGCTGATTACAATGTACTGTATTACAAACTAAATTGACAAATTGGCATGAGGATTGGTGGGAGGGGGGAGGGGGGAAGCGCAATCTAGTTTACCATATTTTTATGGTAGTAATCGGCGC
>JAHWFP010014306.1:65973-77992 GCA_023313725.1 Lithobius niger
AAAAATTTAGATATTCCAAATAATTTTTAATGTGGTTGGTACGGGTATGCAAATCATCCCATATATAATTACACAGGGTGTAACTGAATGGGCTGTACAAACTTTGAGGGTGTGGTCTAAGACCAAACACTAGACAAAAAAGTCCTAAACATGGGTCCGGATATGAACCCGTTTTTAGTTACAGACACCCCCCTCCCCCCAAAGTTCGGGTAAAAAGTTTAACATTTTTCATGACTTCCACCTAAGTTTTCCAAAACAATGCAATTTTAGACATCATTCTTGCAATTTCAGTACTACACAATTCATGTTAGTTTGACGTCTCACAGCTTTGTCATTGGGGCACTAAAGGGAAGGGGGACAAGGATGGGGGTTGGGCGGCATAACCTCTATGGGCTTTATTTATTGAAACAAACATTACGTCGCCATGCAGAGCACAATACCAATTAGCATCGTCTTCATTTCAGAAGTGAGGAATTTGTAGGTTTGTATTTGCTCCTCTTGAAGCAGGAAAGCTAACACATATCTGGATGAAGATCTCTGAAGTACGCAAATGTGTCCTATTTTAGTGTAATGTTTTTTTTACAACCGACCAAAACAAACACAACCGTACGTGCTGTTGTTGCTGGGTAGCCACGAAATATGCCTACCTACCGGGTTCATGGTCATTTTTGGGCCACAAGCTCCAACTTTTTTCCCCGAATTTTGGGGGGCTGTAACTAAAAACGGGTTCATTTCCGGACTCATGTTTATAGGACTTTTTTGTCCTATATTTGGTCATAGACCACACACTCAAAGTTTGTACAGACCATTCAGTTACACATAAATATATATATATACTTTCGCAGCCTGATGAGGCACATGTGTGGTGGCGAAACACCACTCTGTGTTTTTATTGTCTTTAGACGAAAAAACTGATTTTAATTGTTTGCACTAAAATAAATGGTTGTGGGCCGTAGGGCTTCGGGCAGATGACCAGGAGTGGTTAACTCTCGTTAAACCATTCGAAACCCTTTTTGAACTTAACCATCTTTGTTTAAGACAAAGTCTTTACCTGTCAAATTCCGAATACTGTAACCACACCCCAATATTATTTTCGTTATTGCATATTTACAGACACCTGAGGATGAGGAAGGCCCAAAGGAAGCGTTTGGAATTGCTGCCGACAGTTTTTTCACCGACTCCGTAAATATTCCAGGGCTGAAGTCGTCCAACTTGGCAATTAAGTCATTTTGGTCAAAAGGTAAGTTTAAAAAAAACAAAAACAATTGTTTAGATACCTTAAATCCCATTTTTACGAAGGTCTCTCTTTTTTTTTCTGTTATAAAAAATTAAACAATTGGGTAAAAAGGCTGAGAGTAGAGTGTAAACGGGAAAAATAATTCGTTTAACGTCCTTTTCAACTGCTAAGGTTCTCTGTCCCGAAAAGGGCAATTTTGCTAGCAACTACCAAGGATAAATAAGCGAAATTAGCTGTAAATGTTAGTAAGGAGCAAAGTAAAAAATGCGTCAATACACGTGAACAGCTAACAAAATTTGTAGTGCAATCATGAGTCTGGGTCTTTGATTGGGCCGCTCATACCCTCGATCAAGACAAACAAGACTGCTGTTAACTTAACACGTAAATTTGTCATTGACCATTAATAGATATGGGAAGTTAGCATGATCTTGATAGTATCCAGTATAAACCTAGCGGTTTCGTACTATGGAGGCCCGAATATGTGCCACAACCAAGAGGACAACGTGTACACTTCTCGAAAATTTCTCTTCCCAGTTGCATAAGAGTGGGCTGAGACCATTGTACCCGGACCATCGTACTGTGACTATAGTTGGCGCGCCTCTAATTACCCTGGCTGTCGACGTGCCAATAAGCTCAATCCCCCCATGATGGTTTTGTACTTTACGGGTCCAGTTATGCCAAGTGTAAATTTATTGTTTAGTCTAAAGGTTTTGGCATGTAAATTGAGAAAATCTTTGGTGGTACTTTTTATTTCAACATTTCAGTGGTGTTGAGGCCGGATCTGGCATGGAGCTAGTCGTGCGTCCACCTCAGTCTTCCGGCTCAAATAACATCTAGTTTTTAATGATGCAAGGGCATTAAAACATTGGAAGTGTAACAAATTCTTGAGCAGCAAAAGGATTAACGCAGAGCTAGTGTGCAGCCATAACGTGAATAATGGCCGCGTTCAGATCATTCATCCATTGATCGGTGCAACCCTTTGGTTTCTGTTTGAAAAGCATCTTTTAATTCCAGTTGCAGTAGTTAACAGAATGTGAGCTGTTTTGTAGCATCTGTCATTACAGTATAGGGGTTTAACCGTTAACCCTTTAAAGACCGCAGCATATACTTCATGACTATTTTTTAACTTTAGGTCAGTTGCTGGATTCGAACCGGCATTCCCTTGGTTTGGAGGGGAGGATGATGACCACTGGACTGTTGCTGCTAGCTTTGTTCTGGGTTCTGGGGACCCCCTCGCAAAGTTCGCAGTGTACCGAGTGACCTAGTTTCTGCCCCTCACGTTGATGTTTTTAAACCATACAGTCCTGCAAAAGGGTATGCCGGGCCAAGAAAACCACAGTTTACCTTTTAAGGGACGCATGTACTTCATGGATTTTTTAAAATTTAGGTCGGTTGATGGATTCAAACCGGCATTCCATTGGTTTGGAGGCAAGAATGCTGACCACTGGGCTGTTGCTGCTAGATTTGTTCTGGGTTCTTGGGGCCCCCCTCGCAAATTTCGCAGTGTGCCGAGTGACCTAGTTTCTGCCCCTCACGTTGATGTTTTTAAACAATACAGTCCTGCAAAGGGGTATGCCGGGCCAAGAAAACCACAGCTTACCGTTTAAGGACTCTTGTATGTACTTCATGGATTTTTTTAAAACTTAGGTCGATTGATGGATTCGAACCGGCATGCGCTTGGTTTGGAGGCGACGATGCTGACCACTGAACTGTTGCTGCTAGCTTTGCTCTGGGTTCTTGAGGCCCCATCACAAAGTTCGCAATGTGCCGTGTGACCTAGTTTCTGCCCCTCACGTTTTTTTTTAACCACACAGTCCTGCAAAGGGGTATGCTGGGCCAAGAAAACCACGGCTTAACCGTTAAGGGGACGCATGAACTTCATGTTTTTTTTTAAAACTTAGATCGGTTGATGGATTCGAACTGGTGTTTCACTTGGTTTGATGACGAGGACGCTGATCACTCCCTTGCTAGGGGTCCTCGGGAGCCCTCACAAAGTTCGCTGCACGCTGTGTAACCTAGTTTCTGCCCCATCACGTAGATGTTGTTTTTAAATCACAATGCTGGGCCAAGAAAAACCTATCCTAACTCTTTAAGGGATGAATGTACTTCATGGTTTTTTAAGCATGCTGTGTTGCCAGATAGGGAAGTTTCCCCCAGATCGAGAGGTTTTGATTGCCGTTGAGGATGAAAACGGGAGTGAAAAAAGACATGGGGGTAATTCTAGTGTGAAGGAATTTATTGGTTTTACTTCCTAGTAATCCTGTTAGCATTCATTAGTCATTACTCTTAAGTATGGAATTCGTAAGAATTGAACGTCTTACTAAATGCACGTCTTACTGAATGTAGGCTTATGTCGCAAGCTGCGTCAATAAAACTTATTGTTTTGTCACTTGTTATAACAGTTGTTTTGTATCGACTTTATTTTAAGTAACAAACTGTACGTTTTGTTTCTGTAGCACTAAGCAAAAAAGAATTACTTGTTGCTTTCAGAGTGATTTTTTTTGACAGATTAATCCGATTTGCGATTTTTATTTAGGTCGCAAATCAGGAAGGGTAAAAAAAATGGAGTAATGTGCGTGTAACAACAGAGTTATTACAGTATTTTTATTTACGTATTTATTTTTGTTTTTATTTATTTTTTTAATTATTTTTACGGGAAAATGTTTTTATCTTAACTGCCTCAATCCCCCCCCCCTCTTAACTGCGGATCTGGCAACCGGTAACTGGTAAGTATGTCAGTTAGGTCTGTTGCTGGATTCGAACCGTCATTGACTTGACTTGCAGACGAGGACATTGGCAAGTGGGATGTTGTTGATGGTCTTTCTCGAGATCACGAGAAAATATATTTTATGAGTTCAATTTTTTTTTACGTAGAGAATGTAGGCTGGCATTTTCCTCATTGTCCGAACGATGACTGTACCAACTGGCGAATTCCTCTAAGGACCATCTATGACGCCCAGCTGGACGGTGTACATACGCCAATTCGTGTTGAATACATGTACTACAATTACAGAGAAAATGACGTGGACCTTAAAGCATTTCAGGTAGGCATGACCATTATGACAAATATCAGCTGATCACCCACTAAAAAAATTGATGTGACTTTTATTTTATTACACAATTTTAAAGAAATTGCAGCGAGATGAAAATTCACGAGTTGTGCCAAGAGAGTTCAGGAAGATAAAACGCGTAAAAAACATACACAGAAAATATATCTAAAACCAAAAAGAAAAATTCGTGATCGCAAATATCACAAATCGTTATCAAAAAAATGACAAAAAAATGGGAAGATTTACCCAATTCATAAAACTGAAAAGTAAAAAAGAATAATTCGGCAGAGCTTAAATGTAATCTAAGACAATTAACAGCTAAAGTCCTTCCAAACATCGCTCGAAATTAATCAGAGCTTCCTAAAAATCCGTTCTCCCCTAAAAATACTATTATGGCAAATCCCTCGTAAGCTGAGTAAGCAGCGTTTTTTCTAAAATAATTATTAACTTTTGGCAAGAAGATTTAAAATATTTGCCAAGCAAAATTTATCATCGCTTAAATAATGGGCTTGAATGTTCAGACATAATAAGAATCAACTTAATGCTCAGACATAATAAAAACCAAATTGAATGCTCAACCAAAATACCATGCAATTTGAATACTCAGACATAATAAAAATTAACTTGAATGCTCAGACTTAATATAATAATATAATAATAATATAATAATAATCAACTTGAGTGGTCGGACATAATAACAATCAACTTGAATGGTCAGACGTAGAATCAACTTGAATGATCAGACATAATAAAAATTAAATTGAATGCTCAGACTTAATACAAATCAATTTGAATGTTCATACGTAATAATAATCAATTTGAATGTTCAGACATAATAAGAATCAACTTGAATGCTCAAACGTAAGAATCAACTCGAATGGCTAGACGTAATAAGAATCAACTCGAGTGCACAGACACAAAATCCAACTTGAACAGTCAGATGCAATAAGAATCAACTTGAATGATCAGACATAATACAAATCAACTTGAATGCCCAGACACAATAAGAATCAACTTGAATTCTCAGACACAAGAATCAACTTCTTTTGCAAAATACGCAATGGCTTTAAGACATTTCTGCACGTCAACCCCCATTCAAATAATAATGGAATGTGCAGAGCAGTAACACATCATGGATAGTAAGTACTTTAAGTGGGGAAATAGCATGTAGTTTATGCAAGACAACGAGGAATTGTTCATTTTATCATCAAACGCTTTGAAATTTGAACTTTAAAACTGAAACTTTAGCCAGGGACCGGCAATGATGCGAAACGGAGAGTCCATTAACGTACAAGTTGTGACAAACGTGGAAAGTAAATTCAGCAGTCCTGCCGGTGTCGACGCGCCATTAAGCCTCAACCCCCCCCCCCCCCCGCCGGTGTGTCTCTCATTCGAACCTAAAGTAATGCAATTTGACCTGGCAACATTATCAACAATCTTTTCTCAGTCATCAAAAAGGCTAAAAGGCTCGTCAGTAAACATGAATAAATTTATTAAATGTTAATGCTCGCTTTCCATCGAATACAAACAGGCAATGTCATCAGTAAATTGACAGGTAAATTAGTAAGATCGTTGACACAAACCGAAAACAAAAGGGGTTCTAAAACACTTCCTTGTGGAACACCACAGGTTAACCTCCAAAACGTGCAAATACAATAGTTACTACTGAAGAACTGTTGCCATTGATAATAATAAAAATAATAATAAAATAAAAAATGTTTTGGAGACTACAGGTCTGTAAAGAAAGGGTCCGAGGATCACTAACAGTCAGCCAGCCTTATTCTATCAACAAGTAAGAGCAATGTCTCCAACACCTATCTTTTTCAACTTCCGGAGGAAAATTTCATGTTCCACAAAATTAAATGCTTTGGACAGAACGGAAAATAAAACAAGAATAAGTAAGAAAACAATGATTGAGCGCTAAACAGGTGTGATCTACTAACGTTAAAGTTGAATCGCCAATACTGAACATTTCCCTAAAACCAAAATGGGCAAAAAAATCACAAAGTTTCTGCTCTCCAGAAACGCTTGCCTCTGATTTTAACGCACTGTTCAAACATTTTTAGAAAAAAAAACCGGACAGGATGAATAGGCCTGTAATTGGGACACAACAAATGACTTCCATATTTACAAATAGTGGGAACCTACTTTAGTCACCTTACGATGTTCAGTAAGTTTGCCACTAATAATGATGAAATTAATAATATGTACTAATGGTTTTACATAACATTTTGTCACTAACTTTAAACAAACTAGCAGCTGTGTTTAGGTCTAGCATCCAATAAATTCATCACCTCATTTTCACAGGCATGATTTAAAATTAAACATTTTTCGTACTATTTGGTATTGTTTAATTTAAATTTAAAGTTTTTAAGTCGCATATTTTTGGTTAAGATTGCTGCACAGTTTATCATTCAAAGCTCCAACAAACTTAAAGAGGGTAGGACACTCTAATACGGTTTTTATCAGCAACTTGATAAGAGCTGCACCTATCATCAGGGTTTCTTCCTACCATATGGATCATTCCTATCCATTTCATTGTAGCAGTCACATTTTGTTTTCTGAATTAAATTTGTTAAGTGCAGTTGGATAATTTTTGGAATGCTGTGAAAATGTCTCACAATTCGGAATTTTAACGCGGTCTTTGTGAAGGTTATTTCTAGTTCTAATAGAGCAAACGCTAGCCGGTGTAGTCCATGACCTAATAGATCAAAATTTATTGAGCAGAGAGTAGCACCATTTACGTGTGCACCTTTCAAACAAACTGCTGCTGAGGGAAAAATATTTTAACGTGTGCACCTCTGAAACCATTCCCACTTAAAATATTAAATTGTGTGTTTGTTGTCATGATTGGAGTTATAATTCGTTGATGCATAAGTCAGATAAATTAGAGAAATTCTAATTTTTTTTCCGTTTTGAATCCTTAATTTTTTTCATTTAGTCCCATATCCCTACATCCTAGACCTCTGTGAGATTCGTCATGTTTTTTTTTGTCGCCCAGACATGGTGATTAAAATATCCTGTACGATTCTGGAGTGAATGGTCCACCCTGTCAATCACTTCACGAAATAAATCCAATAATGACCAAAACTGCAGTTATAAATCGAAGGAAGTTTGGTTTTGCTCTTTCGTTTTGTCATCTCATTAACTACGTTTTTTCCCCCGAATTCGTTAAGTTATGTGCGGTTGCAAGTCAGGGCACTCTGAAGCGACTGGTAACTCTGAGAAGGGATAAATAACCGCTTATGTATTCCGACTAAGAGAAGCCTTATACATTCCTTGTAACACGAAATCAATGGTGAGGTTATTTTTATCCGTAAAAGACAGACCCAGTACGTATATTTCTGATTGTAGACATTAGATTCCTGCAACTTGCAGGGGTTTATCCTAAAAATGACGCAATCAACCAAATTATTTTTCAGTAGACACCATCTGCTAACGAGCCGCTTTTTACATTAGCAACATACTATGACACGGTGAAGCATATAATAATCAGATATATATCTATCTATGTACTGATTTACTGTTGCATGAAAATGCCGCAATCAACCAAACTATTTTAACCGTCCGCTAATAAGCCGCCATTTTACATTAGCAACATACTATGACACGGTGAAGCATATAATAATCATATATATATCTATCTATGTACTGATTTACTGTTGCATGAAAATGTAGCAATCAACCAAACTATTTTAACCATCTGCTAACGAGCTGCCTTTTCACATTAGCAACATACTATGACACAGTGAAGCATATGATATTCAGATATATACCGGTATCTATAAACTGATATACTGTTGCATGAAAATACTTTAAACGGGACGGAAAGCCAATGGGCTCGAGATTGGTTACATAAATACGGATGCAAACCTATTTATGTTGCCTTTTGGACTTATATATCAGACTGCCTGAGCGGGGAATCGAACCCACGACCTTTGAAATCAAATGCCAAGGTCCTACCGCTGAGGCCGTGTCAGTCTGGCTCAACGGTGAGGACCTTGGCTTTTGATTTCAAAGGTAGTGGGTTCGATTCCCCGCTCAGGCAGTCTGACATATAAGTCCAAAATGCAACGTAAATAGGTTTGCATCCGTATTTATGAAAATGCTTCCAAGAAGAAAATTAATTTGTTCGTTTCAAAAGGGGCTCGTTATTAATTCAAAAAATTCAATTCAATGAATAATGACAGCATACTTGTTCCTGATATTTATTTTTATAAGGCCCATAGCCTTTTGCCTTTCTTTATTTTCGTAATATTTCTGTTTTTTATTTATTTTAGATGCCAGATGGAGTATTTTGCCCCGGGGTCAAAAGCCGATTACCTTTGCCTCGTCTTGAACATGAATTTTCTTCTGGAGTAGAAAGTTTATCTCCGAATATACCTGGAACTATTTATGCTACGGTAAGGTATTGCGGTTGATTGCACAATAATTTTAATACAACTTTCATACGAAATTGCATAAAGAATTTTAAAAGGGCATGGTTCCTCAGTAGTGAATTGTATTGAGGGGAGGGGCTACGATGATGGATCTAGGCAACAGTCAAATTTTTATTTCAATAAATTGGGTTATTACTGAATCAATATTTTACCATCTTAGCTAACCTCCAAACTTTTGTAACTGATGTTCAAGAGCTAAAACAAGTTTTATTTCTTAATTTTTTCTGGTTTCTGAGAATGGGAAGGTGCTGATTTTGTCAAATGCTGGTTTCGATTACAGTGAATTCTTCATTCATTGGTAACTGCAATGTTTGTGGTATTTTCATGAGAATGGGAAGATTTTGTCAAATGCTGGTTTCGATTAGAGTAAATTTGTCATTCATTGGTAAATGCGAAGTTTGTGGTATTTTTATGAGAATGGGAAGGTTTTGTCAAGTGCTGGTTTCGATTAGAGTGAATTCTTCATTCATTCGTAACTGCGAAGTTTATTTTCATGAGAATGGGAAGATTTTTGTCAAATGCTGGTTTCGATTAGAACGAATTCTTCATTCATTGGTAACTGCGAAGTTTGTGGTATTTTCATGAGAATGGGAAGATTTTATCAAATGCTGGTTTCGATTAGAGTGAATTTTGCATTCATTGGTAAATGCGAAGTTTGTGGTATTTTCATGAGAATGGGAAGATTTTGTCAAGTCTTGGTTTCGATTAGAGTGAATTTTTCATTCATTGGTAACTGTTGTGGTATTTTCATGAGAATGGGAAGATTTTGTCAAGTGCTGGTTTCGATTAGAGCGAATTCTTCATTTATTGGTAACTGCGAAGTTTGTAGTATTTTCATGAGAATGGGAAGATTTTGTCAAGAGCTGATTTCGATTAGAGTGAATTCTTCATTCATTGGTAACTGCGAAGTTTGTGGTATTTTCATGATAATGGGATGATTTTGTCAAGTGCTGGTTTCCATTCACTGATTCTTCATTCATGGTTGTTAGTGCAGTCGGAATCTTCAACTGGCAGTTATTCGGAAATTAAAAATTGTAAATTATTTTGGTTCTGCCGAATCGTAGTGACAGTCAAGAATGAGAGTTCAAAAACAACGAGTGTAATCGGTTTCTAAGCAGTAATTCTTATGTAATTGTCACGGATTGATGCGACTTCATACATCTCCGTGCTCACCATTAGCATGTGGAGAGTCCTCTTTCCATGAGGACTGTCAACATCAATCACTCATGAAATTGACGGAAATACAACTTACAATGACATTTTTTTACAGCTTCACTACAGCTCTCGCATGAATATCACTGCAAATGATGGAAGTTTCTCACCACACATCATTAAGCCCGATGACCCCAACTACGCATTTATGAACGAAATATCGGACTACAACAGAGGTAATGACATCATGACAAGGTACTATTAATATGGCACCTTTACAGCCACGTTGGATCTTATGATGCACGTGGCTTTGTATTCTAGTTTTGTTTTTGAAAAGTACAGCAAAAGCGCTTAGGCTCCGGTAAGATTCATACTGTGACAGGGCATCAGCAGAGGTCAAAAAATAAACAGCTATTGGATCCTATTACTGATTTCATAGTACTAAATTCATCGTACCGGGCACGCACAGTCATATGTTTATGGAGGTCCTATGGTAGTAAACTCTAGTTTAAATTTATGATAACAATACTTTATGCTCTGAAGACATTTATTCTCGTCACTTTCAATAATTTGTTTACCCTTTTAGACTGAGCGTCTTGCAACCTTTGAGTAACATGCAAGTTGTCTACAGTTCGTGAATATAATCGTTGTCTATTGTTTTTATATTTTTCTTAGGCGTTAAGTATCAAATAAATACCACGACAATGGAATGCATTGGGAAAAAGAAACTGACAGATTTGGAGAAACAAACAGATTTGCGCAAAGTTTATGACTTCCTAACCAAGGATAATTTAAATCTCGAAGATGCGTTTTATATTGGAAAGGTAAGTTCCAAACAGAGTTAAATTTCCAGAATGATAAGAATAGTAGTTTTCAGCAGCTATTAAATCACTTATTATGAATTCATTTCCTCTTTTATGCAATCAGAGATTGTAATCCAAAATTGAACGGCAATAAGTTTCCAGCTGTATTTATTTGTCGCACAAATCGATTGCTGGAAGATGAATTCAGCCATCATATTATTTTAGCATCTAATATAGACAGAATCGATTTTCTCCATGATCGGCACTGTCACCATGGCTGACACTTGCCTATCCATCGTCTACTTAATATATTTCCAAAGCCATTACAATTAAAAAATAAACATCTTCCGCTACAGTGTAAAAGTAAACAAAGTAGCGAAGGCAGTGCAGGGGAGGCGCGAAGCACTCCCTCACTGACTATTAAAATCAGTGGTAACTTTTTAGTTAGATACGCATCGCAAAAGAAGGTAAGTTGTATGAGGATGGCGAAATTATCATTTTTATATATGTACAGATATTTTGGTCATAATTCGACAGGCATTTTTGTACCCATCTGGCAACATTGCTTTATCGTATGTGAAAAAAATTTTACATAAATTTTTTCTAATTTTTTTCATCATTACATGATAGTCCCATTGGGGAGGTATACTGCAGAAAAGGTTGGGAACCGCTGCTTTAAAGCATGTGAAGCTTAATTTGTTTCTTATTAGAATTATCTGCACGCACATCAGCGCTTCGCCCATCATATTCCTATTATTGGCTTTCAATGGCGTCTAATTGCGAGCATCTAATTTTTTGTCATGAAACAGGCATTTTCTGGCATTGAATATTAAGTACTAATGCGACAGAAAGCTTTGGAAATCGTGTGTACCGATGGTGTTTACCGAGCAGACAACAGAAAATCCTATTCCAGAGCTGTGGACAAAGGATTTCAATACGTAAAAGATATATCAACATCGTTGATTTCAAGCTAATGACTTATTACTACTGCTTATTACTAATTTCAATGAGATAAAATGCTTTATGCAACCGATATGCTTGAAATATGTAATTTAGTCCTCATTTGATCCAATACATGCCTTTTATAGTTTGATATTTGAGGAGGTTTTAACTGAAACGATTGCTATTTGTAGTGCTATTTTCATGAACGTTGGGAACACACCATACATTATCAAAATAATTCCACTAATGGCCGAGGAACAGTGCAGCCTTGGTTAACTTATTGTTTCGGTTTCACAATTAAATCCAATTGTTATATTGTTAAGATATGCTTTTTTTGTTGTTCAAGAAACGATTTACAATTACATTTTCGTAAGGAGCTCACAACCAATACATTTA